>JABUQX010031788.1:5000-22500 GCA_015478945.1 Trachelipus rathkii
CAGTGATCGTCAATTCCTCTCGATATGTCACGATGTTGGAGACTTTTCTGCAGCCCAGATTGGGTGAACTTGCTGATGAAGAGGACTTAGATTCACTGTGGTTCCAACAGGATGGGGCTACAGCCCACACAGCGCGAAATTCACTCAATGTGTTGAGACAAATGTTTCCCCAGCGTCTGGTCTCTCTGAGGGGTGATATAGGGTGGCCAGCTCGGTCATCAGATTTAATCATCTGGGATTTTATCCCTTGGGGTTACCTAAAGGAAAAGGTTTTTAAACATCGTCTTCACACCCTAGATCAGGGATGGCGAGCCTTATAGAATAAAAAAAACAGAAGTGGGTCAAATTTATTTACCATATTAATGTTAATGAGAAACTTTTTGTTGCATCTTGTTTGCTAGTGTTATAATCCAAAGTTTATAAATTGTAGTTTTCAGTTAAACACATGCAGCACTCACATCTGAACCAAGGCCATTCCTGGTGCTTGATTTTAAAAAATTTTATTTGTGAAAACAACACTTCACTCGAATAGGAGGAACCAAACAATGTCAGTAGAGCTAGTGCCAATTTTTTTATTGTTTCAAATGAGTTTGGTAAAGAATTCCATTCTACAAGAATGATGTTTTCAGCCCTACTTTCGATAGATTTAGTATCTTTCATTGACGATTTTATTTCATTTTCTTGTAACTTCTGGTTCATCTCAATAAATTTTGTTTTCCACACTGCACTTTCTTGAAAGTCTATTAATTCCATTTCCAAGTTACCAAGATCAAGCGAATCGAACTTTGATAACTTGAGATCTTCAAATTGAATAGTATGTAGATATTGGATGAATTGTAAAGTAGTATCTAGTTCTCGGAATTGAACAAACCTCTCTGAAAGTGAATGCTTGGAGTCTTGAATTATGGAAGAATACTTGTTGAGTACATTTTCTTTTTCTTCTGCATTGCCATTTAAGTTCTTCTCCAATAGTGGAAAATATTTCAGCTTGTTTTCTTCTAGATCTCTTGAAAAATTGACTAGTTTTTTCTCGAAAGCTTTAATATGCCCAAACATTGATAGTGCAACATTTCCACAACCTTGATGATTGTTATTATAATGCAATTTGAAATCGACAAAGAAATGTAAGTCATTCAACCAACTGGTATCCGTAAACTCTGGATATTTTTGCCCCCTTTTTTCAATTAAACATTTTATTTCTTCTAGCAATTCAACAAATCCGTTCAATACCCAACATTGTTGTACATGAGTAACCCCGTGAATTGACGGTAAACAGCGTTCAATAATTTTATTAATTAACGTTTATTAAGAGCATGAGCTGCAATAAGGTTTACAACTTTTGACACAACCATAACTTTTTCTAAAGACTTAAAAGTAAATTTTGCACAATGGCTTCTTAAGGTATAATGAAATTCCACTAAATTATGGTTTACTTCTTGTTTTAGTAATTGTACAAATCCACCTGTTAATTAACAATAACTTGTTACAGATACAATTTTTCGATGTTAAAAGTGTTAATGGCAAGTTCAATAAATTCCTTCTTCAATTCTGCAAATCCACTATTTTTTCCAATCACACTAGTTTTTCTTTCATTTTATTTCCAGATGGAAATCTTGCAATAACTGCTAAACGGAAAGCTGATGTAACATCTGTGCTCTTATCACAACAAATTG
Organism: Trachelipus rathkii; assembly: GCA_015478945.1. Classification (NCBI taxonomy): domain Eukaryota; kingdom Metazoa; phylum Arthropoda; class Malacostraca; order Isopoda; family Trachelipodidae; genus Trachelipus; species Trachelipus rathkii. The sequence goes on from JABUQX010031788.1 coordinate 6,674, forward strand.
AAAACATTCCTGCATTTCTTAAATCTAGTAAAAGCTGATCAGTTACATCTTTGTCCATAGCAATTATTCTATATTTTACCGTATTTCTAGGATCAATTCTTTTTAGTATATCATTTTTATTGGGAAAGTCCTCAAATAAAATTTCTGAACATTTTTTAAAAGCTTTTTTTAAATAATCACCAACAGAAAGTGGTTTTTCATGTTGAGCAATGGTATGTGATACCTGAAGACTAGCTGCAGAAATTTTGCTTCTTGGTTTGAACATTTTCTCGAAGTTGTTGCTTTGCTGTTTCTATTGCTTTACTTCTCTCCGAATAATTTCACACTTCTCATTCTCTGTCATAGTCATAGATCACAAATTGCTATGATTGTATACAAAGTGTCGATTAATATTGTAAAAGCGTGCAATAATAACTTCTTTGCAAATGCAGCACAAAACCTTATCAGTGTGTTTGATAACTCCAAACTTTTCAGTCCACTCATCGTGAAATAACCTGTCACTTGTACTTGCTTCAGAACTTATTTCATTGTTTTCACATATGAATTTTTATGGGTTATCAGTTATCTTCCAAGAAACAAGTTTGGCACGTGCAACTGAAACAACGGCAAAATAAGACTGCGGTATGACTATTTCATCATTAACTGGCTTATCGAAAGAAGACAAAAAGATGGAATTGCCAAGCACTAATTAAATATTATAATGGCAGTTATGCTACTGTGAGAAGGCTTTCTGGCAACCCTACAGAATACTCTTAAACATTTCTCAGAAATCATCGTTCAATAATGAACTGAGGTTTTTGAGATAATTAAATTATAAACAAAGTGTATGGGTGCATCCTGCAAGCTCTTCTCACAGTAAAATAACTGGACATTTGTTTGGTATAAATACCTAAAAGCGAAGTCGGTCACTGAAATGTGGGTGATGGGTCACTTTGTGACCCGCGGATCAGTGGTTCGCTCATAAACCCACCCCTAATTCTGGGATGAGGGACATAATTTTTCTAAAACCAAAAGTGTAAATAAAAGCGGGGTCTCGCTGTTGTTTCTAAAATTAAAGATATTAATTTCTCTAACGTTGTTCGCGTATTTTTTTTATAAAGCCCCACTGCAAAAACCTCTCAGTCGATAATAAACCCCATCCCTGTATATATGGCGCCTTTAATTATATATATATTATTTATATAATATATATAATATATATATATAATAATATATATATATATATGATATATAATATATATACTATATATATATATATATATATATATATATATAATATATATATAAATACTATATATATATATATATATTATATATATATATAATATATAATAATATATATTAAACCATATATATATATATATATATATATATATATATATATATATATATATATTATATAGTTTATATATATATATGTATAAATATATAAATATTATATATATATATTATTGTATATAATATTTAGTATATATATATATAATAATTTATATATATCATATATTATATTTATATATATATATATAAAAAACATATAGAAATATTAATGTAAATTAAAATAAATTAAATTAATTATATATATTATATATATATATATATATATATATATATATTATTATATATATACTATTATATATATAATAATATCATATATAGGTTATCAATTATGATATGTTACTTTAGTGTATATACTATGTATTAGTATTTTAAGTGGTATAGTGATTATTATATAGTAGTTATTTTTTAGTTGATATATAATATATATAATATATATATATATATACCTATATATATATATAATATATATATTATATCATACTATTATATATATATATATATATATATAACTATAATATATATAATATATATATATATATATATATATCATATATATATATAATATATATATATATATACTATATAATATATATATGCCCTTGTAAGCGGTTTCATATTCAATATTATCTTCATAGTAATATAACAATTAATTCCTAACTTTGGGCTAATATATCTGTAAAAGGAAATACGGGCCCCTTATAATAGTATATATATATATTATATATATAATCATATATATTATTATATATATTATATTATATATATAATATATATGATATATATATATATATATATAATATATATATATAGTATATTTAAATATAGTATATATATATATATATATATAAATATATTATATTATATAAGTATTATATATATATTATATATATATAATATATATATATAAAATGTCTTTCACTATTTTCCTGTTTTTATAAAACATTTTAACTTTTTAAAAACTGTAAATAGGCGGCATATGTAAGCATCTGTTTATATATATATTTATATATATATATTATATTTATATATATATATGGTATAGTATAGTATAGTATATATTATATTATATAATATATATAACTATATATATTATATATATATATTATTATATTATATATTTATATATATATTATACATATATATATATATATTAATTATTTTGGTCCACACGAGATCTATAGCTGATTTATTTTTTATCCGTGCTATTATTATTTAATTGCTAGTTTAATCTTCTTTTTGTCTTTTCGAAAGTACCGCGGGTATGTCAAAGTCTCAAGACACGAATCGGTTAGCTGAGTATACCGTGGGACAATATACAGTCTCTATTGGCGTGCGTACTCGTTAATGTTTGGGCTCAGCCAAATCGAGCCGTCGGCCCATGATGGAGATCGTTTTATGGCCTGCGGCTCCGTTGAGGGTTAGAATAGGGGCGGTTATCTGAATGATAGAAGAGCAGATAAACGTCGTTAGACCGGCTAAGAGAAAACGGCGCTAACGCAGACTAGCAACGGAACACCAGTATAGAAGAGCTTAGTCCGCTGACTTGGGGTACAGGCAGCCTGGAGGCGTTCGCAAGATTATCAAGTTACAGATTAGGCGAACTTCACCCCAGCAATGTAAGTCGTGGATAAGGATTGATGCTGTCAACGTCCTAGAGCGGCGTAGTAAGTGACGCCTGATTCCGACTGTCGGCCAGTCGAATCGTTAGTTGAAGCCGTCTATCGATCGATGTGGCCTTCGATATACACTCTCGTATACGGTAGGTAAGCGAGGAGCAACAAGATCTGACTCTCGTCAGTCGAAGTTCTCATGTGCGAGTCACCGCTACATTCTGAGAGATTTAACGATCGAGAGCCCTCAGAACTACTGACAAAAGAGGAGCAGGCAGAGAGGAACAACTGCGGGATCCATATGAAGGTGCATATAGTCAAGCAAGGACACATATTCGCCAACCGTGCTTGGCCTCTAGGTTCGTGTGAGCCAGAAGTAGGGGTAAGGACGGCGTGAGAGAGAACGAACGGAGAAGGAAGCCTGAGGGGCGGGATCGTGATAAGTGCCATGGGAACGATAGTAAGTCAGTGTGTAGAGGCCGTAACGTGACAGTAAAGTAAAACCCGGAGTCCATGCTTGTAACATGAGATTGTCACTAGGCTATAAGAGCGAGGTGTCTGCACAGCCGGTAATAGAGCGGTGCGATACTCCGAGTAGGACTCGTATCACGGCAGGACCATTCAGGCACTTACGTGACTTCGTTGGCACTAATCGTACTGCTTCTTCTTCTTGGGTTATTACTTATTTTTTAATTCTTCTTCTTATTCTTTTTTATTATTTTATTCTTATTTCTCTTTTCACTCTTACATTATTCTTACATTCTTACATTATTATTCTTCTTGTTTATCACCAGTTTTGGCTCCATTGTGGGTCTTAATCTTTGCTTTTCTTACCATTTTCACGGCATTTCGTCTCACATTACTCGCTCGGCACTTCCTACTTGGCACGTTTTGCCCCGTTCACGGCAACTTCACTCCGGCCCGCCTCTGTCTCTCTCTCTCCTTTCTCTATTATCTTTCTATATCTCTTCATCTCTATGATCCCAATAATGGCTCACTCTCCACCTCGAGAGTCTTCCGTTTCCTCATTTGTGCAAGCCCCGGTATGTAGTGAGATTAGTGCAACTTATGACGTCAGCGTGGATGACGTTCTCACACACAGGGTTTCTCGAGATTCTCCGAGCTAGCGTTCATGCGAGTATATAGATGGAACCAATAATCTGGGGCTCAGACAGTACATCTTTACTTGTCCGAGTAAACTCGTCTGATTCCTTCTTACTTTATTATACGTACTCTATCGTACTATATGCCGTTATACTCGCTGGTTGTGCATGTCAGTGTGGCCTGCAGTTGTCATCATCATTCTCTACTACGGAGTGCATCGTATGTCTTTCTACAATATATTATTGTGTTCTATCTATCTCTCTCGTCATACGTTCATATTTATTATATTCTCCGATTACGTTTGGGGATTCTGCATTAGATCTCTTATGGGATTAATAAGTGTCCTTGTTGCCAACATTAGGCACACTGGTATGCTGCTCTCTCTCTCTCTATTGGGGTGAGGATGTGCGAGAAGCTCGGAGTCGCAGACTCTGCCGGGTGATATGCTTTATTTATGCCTGTTATCGCTTCAGTGCCAGTGTGTGTGTGTTGTTTTTTTTTCAGTATTACCTGAGTTATCGTGTGTTGATTCACAGTTGTCTATGATCCTATCGCTTTCATTATCTCGTCGTACACTCTCAGTTGCTTCGATAGAAACCTATGACACTGTCGTTTCGGGAATATAATCTCTGCGAGTTATGCCGCGACTCAGTTTTTCAGTATGAAGTGTGAGTGTGTGTGTGAGGATATTTGTGTGTGTGTGTGTGTGTCACGCACGATTATTGTTGTTTATATTAATGTAACCGTGTATGTGTCGCATGGGCGATCACGCTTCACGCAGACAGGAGATTTGACACTGGTGAGATATCGACGATGTGTGTGTGATTCAAAGTTGTCGTTAGAGTTGATCTGAGCTCGATTCGTGAGTGTTTATTTCACTTATTTAGTATGACACCTTTAGTTTGTATATGCCAGGTGGCATTAGGTTTTTTACATGGTCTCTGCTCAATGGTTGTGTGTGTGTGTCGTAGGTTTTGGTCTTTTTGTCTCAGTGTAATTGCGCTGCGTGTGTGTGTGGCTTCGATCGGTTTTTGTTCGATCTTGTTGTGAGTGAATAAAGCTCTTCTTTTTGTTTCCTATGTATAATGGCTTTACTGTGTTATCAGGTTAGTTTAACTTTCTGCTCAGAGAGCGGTAGTACAATATTCCGTTGTTGTTTGATAATACTTGTGTCGAGTGTGGATGGTCCTGCTGTTTGATGCCGACTCACCCTAAGATGATTCTGAGTCAGTATCGACGTCGTTGTGCTTTTACCTGAAGCTGAGACTATTTAGCATCTCTCTTGTGGTTCTACTCCGCGGCTTCCCCTCTACACCCTTCGTTCTGTTGACCATGATACACTCAAGTGGAATCCTGCCTTCAAGACTTTACTTCTCTTGTTCGGGTGGTGTATGCCTCTAGTTATCTCGGCAGCCAGCATGTGTGTGAGTCAAGACACTCTAAGAATTCGCGAGAGCACCCCTCTCGATCAGTCTTATGATATCCGTATGCTTACGATGAAGTAGATCTGAACCATACACTCTATTACAGTACTTTCAGTTACTTAGTGGCTATCTAGTGCGCCAGGTGGGTCGTGACCAGTGTGTGACCAATAATGACAGGTCTTAGAGAATGACGGCTGATTTATCTTTTAATGCCTTTGTGCGTCATCTGTATTTATAATACTAGCCAGTACGAGTTATATGAGTGTGGGTATGTCTTTGTCTACGTTGAGAGAGAGTGTACGTTCCATTAGCTAAAGCACGTAGCTACCATATGAGTATTATAGTCTATCACATTCATGCTTATCATGGCGCAATATGCAGCACCTAATTGAATGAGCTAGTGCCACTTCACGACAGCGGACTAAGGTAAATCAGTTATTACGCGGCGAATATTTTAACTCACTTGAAACAGATCTACTGAGTGATCGGATTTGGAGTTCATATGAACTAACTGTATGTCGACGCCCTGCACTTAGGTTGGGGTCGCCTCTTCATTCTGCTTTAGCGTAGGATTACTTGCGGTCGTACCTACTGTCGAAGGGGCACCGCAGATGAGCATACTTCAGCTACTTACGATCTGGCAGCTCTCACATAGCAGGAGATGCGAGTAGACGTGGGATCATCTTACAGTGTACGAATTTCGAGTGGCGCTGGCTTAGTCAGCTGAATAGGATAGAGCGACATAAAGTCACAGATTGACGCCTGATATATCGGTGATCGCTTGTATAGGCATGTGTAGTGCCCCACTTGGCCTAGTTTTCACCTCCTGTCTCTCCTACTAAACATCATCCACTCACTCTCACTGCTCGCTCTTGGTACTCCTGTCCTCAACCACACTTTCTATATCTTACGTGTCTAGATCCTTTTTCTCAACCAGCTCATCTGCCTAATAATACATGCGAGTCTGTCTACAACAAGTCAGCAATTTTGTGTGTAGACTGAGCTGGGTGATCGTTATGCGTGTGGCAGTGAAGAGTGTGTGTGTGACTCGTATGTGCTGTGGTGTCTCTCATTGGAAATGACTTGCTTTGCTCTGCATACCACGAGATTGCTATTGGCTTCTCTGACTCATCACTCCATGTGTGTCTAGTAGTTAGCAGTTGTGGAGGAGATCGATCAGGCGAGGAATCAGCCAGTTCGTTTCACACCACGGTAGCATTGCCTTCTTCGAATAGGAAGATCTTTCTCTCCTCATCAATCCGAATTGGTTCGATCGGTGCTCACGCTGTTTAATCAGGCAGAGACACGCTTATGGACTCAAAAACAATTCTCAGTTCTTCGAAAGGTAGAGAGTCATCTAGAAGGTAATTTTCATTTCAGCTAGAAATCGTTGCTAGGATACTCTTCGACGAGCAAAGCGGCTTTCATCAAAAGAAAGTGCGCTACCTCCTTGGTTCTCCTACTGAATCTTTCTGGCCCCTTTCCAAAAACATCTCTAAAACAACTTCTGTAAATCTACTTTCCTCCTCTTATTCGATCTGATGGCTCTTGTTGCTAACTCTCAACTGAAAAGGCCATTCCTTTGGGCTCCTATTTCCTCTAACACTGGACGATTCTGGCTCCTTCCTCCACTTTTCCTCTCAGGTGTCTTATGCTTTTGCTGTGATTTAATTTGATCGGGTGCATGGGCTCCTGAGATCTATGAACGTTTGGAAGGCGGGGGGCCGATGGCATTCCTCCCCGAGTTTTTTGAGGGAGTGTGCTTCGGTGCTGGCCCCTCCTCTCGTCTGTATATTCTCTCTGTCTATACTAACTTTTCCTCAGTGTTGGAGCAGCTACATGTCCAACTATTCCGAAAAAAGGAAGCGCTCTGATCCTTCTAACTATCGTCCCATAGCTCTACACCGTGTATTCTATCTAAGATTTTGACCCTTTCAACTCTCACTTCTTAGACGGCATCTGGAATCTCATTCTCTTTTTTTCCGATCGCCAGTAAGGCTTTCGGCTTCGAGGTCTACTGTTGATATACTTTCCTATTTACCGATTTATGGTTTTCCGCTTAGGGAACTGGGAGACTTGCGTGGTGGCGCTTGAACATTTCCAAGATTTTGGAACGGGTATGGCAACGCGTCTCGCTCTCAAGTCCTCTTTTGGTCCCGTCCTTCTCTTTGCTTATTTGTCTAAGTTTTTCTTTCAAATCGCTCAAATTCGGCTGTTGTTGATGGGGCGACTTCTCTACTTCTTTTTCTGTCAATAGTGGTGTTCTCAGGGTTCTGTCTTATCCACTTTTTCTATTTTCATTAATGATCTTCTCACCTGCCATTAACTCTATTCACTCATAGCGATACCTCGAACCTTTCATTCTTCATACTCATTTCAAATTCTGCTCCCTCTTTTACTTTTCTAGAATTGCCTCTCGTCTTAATCTTTCCGTTCTATTCTCGCTGATCTGGATAGAGTTTCGGGTGGGGTCCGTTCTCAACCTTCGTGAAATTCATCTTTAACCAACTCTTCAATCTCCTCTCTCCTCTAAGACACCTTCTAAATTTCTATCTCTTTTGACGGTTTCTCTCGTCTCTCCTGTTGAAATATAAACATCCTTGGCCTTAACATACAAAAATGTCTTGGGAAACCTCAACATCACAAACGGTTGCTAAGGGCGGCTCAAGAACCTGGGCGTTCTGTTTAAAGACTGCGAGAACTTTTTTTTCCTCTCCAAGTTACTCCAGTTATAACAGGCCTCATCGCCCTTGTATGGAGTATGCTCTCATATCTGGGGGAAGCTCTGGTTTCACCCGGCTTGGATAGGGTCGAGTCAAAGGAAAAAAGACTTATAATTTCCGTTTCTTTCTAGTTCACCAGGTATGAGGCTCTACTTTCAGCGGCGTGATGTTAGGGTAAGATGCTTTATCTTTTCTATAGGTCTATCCAGATTATATCGTTTTTGATCACACAAGGAGATGCTCCGACATCAAGATTTCATGGTAGCCCGTATCGAGCTGTGAAATGAACGAAGTCTGGAGAGCGAGCTGGGACTGAACTGAGAACGATGTGCTGCGGCCGCGGATGTGTAGCGGGCAAAGTTTGCTCGAAGGGAGCTTTCCATCGCGTGACTTCCTTTAGAGCCTCGTACACAAAGTCTTGATAGGGTGGAAACTTGAGATTTTTCGTCTTCAACTTTGGCATCAGCCTAGTTCGCATGTGGCTGCTTCCTTTTTCCCTGCGACCCTTCTTTCTTGTGGAATATCTCCTTCATCTCTGTGTTTCTAATCCATTTAATCTCCCCTCACTTTTAAGCCGCGTGTGCTTCATCTGCGTGATTTTGCGTTAGTTTGATTAGTTTTTTGTTTTGATTGTTAAACAGGCGCCTTTTGATAGGGCTTTAAAAACCGGAGCGGTGGTGATGTCTGTAAAAAAAAAAAAAAAAAAAAAAAACAAAAAATATATTATATATATATATCTATATATATATTATATATATAGTATATATATATTTATATATATATATATTATATATATATATATATATATATATATACTATTAATTAATTATATATAATATATATATAGTATATATTATATATATAAAACGCTCCATATTAATGGTACTGGGAACTGGACAGTTGGCGCCAGAGGAGCAGATTTTAATAGCTGGACTTACCTGTTACATACATCATTTAATGAGTTATGAATGATCTTTAAATTTGAATGACTTCCTGTATTTTGGTTCGGACTTAATTGTAGGCTGGTCTCTATGTTTTTTCATAATAGGAGAACCTTGGAATAGATTTTAAATTCTCTCTAAAGTATTAATAATTGGTATCAAATCTCAAGGTAAAATGTTATTTTTTTTTAATTTATATTTTGTAATTATAAGAGTTAAGTTCGTAGAAAATCACAATTTTTTAATTAAATATCAATTTCATATCGTACTTGACGAAAAAGGTGCAGCAGAAGAAAGCCAAATAATATACGCGAATTGGTAAATTTCGGATGTCAAATCTTAAATATCTGTTTGTGAGAAATCGTCCATTGTCGTTATGTGGATATTTGAAAATACGACGGTTATCGAACGTGTTACGCGGGGCATCACTGAATAAATTATTTGTATTCTTTTTTACTCAGCTCGAATGACACTCTTGCCCCAAGTGTGTGATCCGCTGACTGGTAAAGGTGTGAATCGCAATTCGACGCATATAGAATATTGCATCCTGATTTTTAGAAAGAGATGGAACGGGTGTGGATTTTTTCATATTATTTAACTTTAATTAATATAATTTTATTTATAAAATAAATTGGGATAATGAGGGAGGGGGGTTTCTGTTTTCCCTCCAAAAACTAACTCCCTGGAAAATACTATACAATAGAATTTAGGGGGAATCAACTAGTAAGGGGGTTATGCTCACTCCCAAACCCCTACCAATAAACTGTGGCTCTCCCTGATTGGTGGTAAACGTATTCCCCGATGTATCTCTTTGGTCAAGGAAGCGAAAACAAAGGGCTGGAAAAAAAAAAAGATAGAAATTTTTTATTTCTTAAACTAATGCATTAAAATATTTATTTATGCAATTATGTTTATTTTTAATTGAATTATAATTTGAAAATTGTTTTCATATTCGACATACTTTTTTTTAATTATTGTTATTATTTAAATTAAATTGATTATTATTATTATTTTTATTATTATATTATTATTATTATTTATTATTATTATTTTTATATTATTATTATTATTTTATTATTATTATTATTATTATTATTATTATTATTATTAGTTATTATTAATATATTTATTATTATTATTATTATTATTATTATTATTGTTATTAATTATTATTAGTTAATTATTATTAATTATTATTATTATTATATTATTATTATTATTATATTATATTATTATTATTATTATTATTATTATTATTATTATATTATTTTATTATTATTATTTATTATTAATCTTATTATTCTTATTATAAATTGTAAGTTTTTTCTATTCTTCTAAATATTTCTTTATTTTTCAGAAGAAATTTTATTTTTATTATTATTTATTATTATTTTATTATTATTATTATTATTTTATTATTATTTTATTTTATTATTATTATTATTATTATTTTATTATTATTATTATTTATTATTATTATTATTATTATTATTTGCAAGTTTTTTTCTATTCTTTAAATATTTCTTCAATTTTCAGCAAAATTTATTAATGACTATCCAGAATAAAGCAAGTTAAGCCTTTAATATTGACAAATATTTCAATCACTGTATACTTCAGGCATGATCACGGGTAACTAACTATTTTTTATGTAGCTTACAAATAATAAATTTCAAGATATAAAAATATATAAAATTATTTTAATATTAATTGTGAAGTTTAAAAAAATAATTTCAATGAAAATAAAATAATTATCATCTCACATTTTGAATACAACTATTGGAAACATCATCATTCAAAAACAATTTCCAAGGCTTCATTTTATTTCATTAAAATTTTTTTTTTTAACATACATATAATAATGCCTAACTAATTATTAATCGATCAGTCTAAAAATAGAAAATTTTTATTAAAAGAAACTATAAATGGCATTTTAACTTCATATAAAAATTTTTAAATCTGACAGGGAAGCAACATAACTTTTTTACTTTAAATTATTAAATTTGACAAACTTTCCCAGAGAAAACATAACATAACAGTTAAACATAATTGTAAAGAAATGTTATAGTCAGAAAAAGGAGTCCATGTAAAAAGGCTTACAAAACCGAGATGAGTATCTCATATTTTAGCACCGCGATCATTGTTTCGGCAGGATCAGAAAGTTATTATTGTGGTTAGTTTAAATTGTAAATTAGTAGGATGTAATTCCTCTTATGTGGGATAATTAATAACCACATTAAGAACCTAACATGCAACACAGGTTGATAAAAGTATTGGGTAGCATAACACTACGGAAAACAAATCCCCTCCTCAGTTGAATTGGCTAGTTGTTTTTAATAATTTTTAATTTAATAGTTGGTAATTTCAACCATCTTCGTATAGCAGAATCTCTTTTTATTAAAAATTTAAGCCAGACATTAATGTGAAATTTAATTAATTAAATGAATGAATGCTTGAATGTTTTCTTGAAATGTTTGATTATTTTGCAGGTACAGCCTAGGATCCATGATTTGCTGTGTTTGCAAAATAATGAAGCTTTCGTTTTCTTTATAGTTTGTGAATCGAAATTCCTTTTTAATACACAAGATCTTTAAATATAATCGTATTTTTTAATTTTAAATTAATTATTTTGTAAATTTTGGTATTATAATGTTTAGTTACGTGATCAATGCTGAAGTACGGGCGATTATTGGTTTATATAATGGCTTTAATTCTTTTTTATTCCTAGAATAGTCCTATTAATAATTTTTTTCCTGAAATAAAAAAATTATTTAGAAAATATCAACTTGCAAAAGTATGTTAAAATTGGAACACTTCGATTTAAACCCGTTTTCCGTAAGACTGTTTCTCTTTTTTGGGGGGACGATTTTTGCACTTTAAAATATCTCGGAGTCGCTTTTCTCTGGGGGCCTGCCAAAAAGTAAATTCTTTAAAAGTTTAGATATTATTAGTAAATACAATTTTACTTCAAAATTTTTGAATTAAAGTTATTATTCACATGATTTAATGTTAGTATCTATAATAACAATATATGAAAACAAAAACGCAAAAAAAAGCACATATTTATCTTCACGCATAAAAGGAAGGATATATATATATATATATAATATATATAATCATATTATAATTATTATATATTATATATTATATATATATAGTATATATATATATATATATATATATTATATATATATTTAATATATATATATATATTATATATATTTATAATATATATTATATATTTATATATATATTATATACATATATAATAGTGACGACTGTTTGTGACGTTAACGTGCCCAAACGAGCAAAGGATTGTGGAAACAATCAAAGCAAAATGTACAACCATAGTGTATTAAAATCTGTGGTACAACCATGAACTGTACTTGTGCCTAGGAAATAAAATGTTATTTATTTATTTTTGTTTACTTATCCCATTATTTTTGATTTACCATTGTGAATTCTTTTAATTTAGTGACTGAATTGAGTATGTAGTAAATACTTCCACATACCATGACGATTTGCATTCGCCTGTGTGTTTTGTTCGTGAGAGGTAAATTCCACATGCCATCGCACATCCTGAACGCTATTATAACCGGATTCTGACAGCGCGATATTAATCTCTCGTCATGTTGAATTGTTGATCATCCAATTTATCAAATTTCAGGGTCTATTTCAGGGCTGTGAGTGTGATTTGTTGTCTGTTAATGAGGCTTGTAGTAGTCTTTTTCTTTGAAGTTGAGTGCAACTAGACCGTGAACTTGAAATAAAAGCTAATGTAAAAAGCAAATACCTAACTCTACACTAACATTAAATCTTTCGTATCTTTATATTTTAATTTAATAGTTATTTTTGTATCATATTCCCATGCTCGTTTTGTCCTTAGATTCAGAGTATACTATTTGATAATAATTTTTCTTTTATCATTTGGAGAGCTTCCAAATAATCATGCTATTCATTTTAACAGATTAAATATTGCCGCTGAACAAAAGAGAGACTCACCGCTTTTGCCAACAGAGGGCGCCCCGATCACGGCGATCTTAACTTCCGACAAAGAAGATTTTTTTCTACGAATCCCCCTAATTGCCGTACTGCTCATTGCCTCTGAAAAATTAATGAACTGGTTAATGAATAAATATATGAGTATAAACTAAATAAATAAATAAATAAAAAAATTTAAATGAAAATTTTTATATGGTTGAATATAATACTCATTGATTCCAAAAATTACCTTTACTTTTGGGATAAATTAATATATAACAGAGAAAAAATATGGCTTGGCTATAAATTTTTTACTATTCTAAAACTAAAAGTGATATATATATATATATATATATATATATATATATATATATATATATATATATATATATATATATATATATATATATATATATATATATTTTAAATATATATATATATATATATATATATATATATATATATATATATATATATATATATTAATTTTCAATTTCATGACACCTTTGATTTTTTTTTATGAAACTTATATTGAGAAATCTTTATATAATCCCATCCAATCCAACTTTTTTACATCATATTTAATAGGGAAAATATGAGGGAAAATATCAAAATTTTTTCATGAAGTCGACACCGACTGTTTGCACTACTTGCTGTAAGTACACGTAAAATTAGCATCGAAAATAACCCTGCGGTGAGTCCACAAACCCCTCCTAGACTTTGATTTTCAAAACAGACGTAAAATTAAATTCTCCCTACTTCCTTATTTCCTGACTTTACAGTTGACAGATGTTTATTTATCATATTATTTTCCAGCACTCACGGGTCGGGGGGTTGCGGATGAGTCATCCGTTGACAAATGTTTGTGTGCCATTCATTTATCATATTTATAGCTAATTTATTTATAGCTATTTTCAGAATCATTTATCGAGTTTCTTACTCTTTTCATTTTCAGGTCATTTTAAGCATTTTTTTTATAACTTCATGAAAATTGAGAGGGTGTCGTGAAATTGATAAGGTCATATATATATATATATATATATATATATATATATTTATAGCAGCAGTATTTATATATATAAAAAAAAATAATATATATATATATATATATATATATATATATATATATATATATATATATATATATATATATATATATATATATATATTTATATTATTTATTTATATAAGAAAGGTTTATATGAACAAAAAGAAGAAGAAATATATATATATATATATATATATATATATAAAGAGGTATATATATGATATATATATATATGCAACCACCTTAACGTGCTTTATCCCCTTTTCAGAGGGTAACACGGGAGGACTACAGGAAATCGAACTTTGGGGCCGGCTATCCCAAACCAGAGCCACCAACGTGTTCGCAGTTGAGTTTTAATTCCCCTAGGTAGATAAAACTCCAACTACTACGCGGAGGATTGAACCAGTGTCCTCTTCGTATGAGAGTCGGCGAGTCAACCTCCTAGGCCTCCACGAGGTGTTCATATATATATATATGTTATATATATATATATAGAAGAACAGCAGCAGAAAGTATATATATATATATACATTATATATATATATATATATATAGTGTATGTGTATATATATATATATATAATAGTATATATATATAGTATATATGTTATATATATATATATTTTATGATATATATACAAAAAGCATATATTATATGTCATTATATATCCTCCGATGGGTAAAGCTAATTGAGGCTATCAATGCACCGAGTGTGGGAGAGCAGCAACCCAGAGAATACAAGAACAATTTAAGTCTGATATACTAGTTTTTCTTTCTTTCTTCTTTCTTCTTTCTTCTTTCTTCTTTCCTCTCTTAAGTGTTCAAGTCAAAGGAAGTTTGAAAATAGATGAAAGAAGTGTATTGTAAACTTTACCAAGCGGAGTAAATGAAATAGTGAGCATATCGGTTAAGTTTTCTAGGGAAAAGAGTTCTGAGCAGAGAAGGATGATACTTCTTGGATAAGAAGAGTTCTCCTCAAAGGAGGAGGTACTCCACTTTAGAGTTTAGAAAAACAGTGAATCATTGTAATTGAGATTGCATAAGGAGTATATAAATGAATAGATAAGGAAAAGTTGTTAACATGACAAGAAGAGAGATAGAGAAAGATCAACATTATTAGATGAAAGTATATATGTAGGTAGTTTTTTATATATATATAGGTTTGACACAATATCACATATATAAATATAGAGAGATTTTTGAGATGTATGAGAGAGAGAGAGAGAAAGAAGGTCATTAACGAAAAGTAGAGAAAGAGTTGGGGGGATAAGACAGAACCTTGAGGAACACCACCATTAGCAAATTTATTAGATGAACGGTCTCGGTCTACAGCAGAGGCTATAGGGCGACCTCACAGGAAATCAAAGAGAAGGTCAAAGAGAGAGAAGGGATAAAATAACATAAGAATGAAATATACAAATCAAAGGTATATGCCCGACTTTATCGAATGTTCTCGATCATTTGTAGAGCCATAATAAAGGATTCACCGAAATTTCGAATATCAAAGGACCAAAAATCATAGAAAAAAAGAAAGAAGATAATTTCAGTAGAGCGTTTTGGTCAGCGTCTGGATTAGCCGTCATATATATCTTAAAAACTATTAATGCTACAGTGGAATATTATTGTTGGAATGTTGGTCCAATGTTGGTCCATAAAATGTAA
>JABUQX010031788.1:25000-27500 GCA_015478945.1 Trachelipus rathkii
TATCCAGAATATGTTATTAAAATGCACAGATAGAACGATCTTCGAATAAAGGAATATTTGAACATAAACTTTAATTCAGCACGAAGCTTAACAGTGAAAATTGCTTCCGGCTCGAAGCCTTACAACGAATGATTTTTAATGAGAACCTATCAGTTCAAAAATAAAAGGCGAATGAATTTTCAAATATCCAAAAACCGCTCTCTACTTTTTGCATTTGGCAACCCCCAGGTTTCCAAGAAATAACCTCTTTTCTGACAACTCTTGACTATAATTTTTATATCCTCCCGGGGGGGGATGGCTTCTGGCCTCTATAGGGCAGAAGTCAGAACTTGACCACTTGGAATGAATATTTTGAAAACAGCTGCAGAATATTTAATCTGATTCTTCCGATGAATCATACATCAGAATATTTTTTCTTGCAGCTTCTGCAGCTTTCCGCTTAGGCCGACTATTTTGAATATCTCTATCAGCTGGCGTTGATGAGCTTCCAGCATCCGTCGCAGACGTAGAAGGGGGGTTCACCCCTCCAGGAATATTTAATGATGGATTTGCAGGAAGGACAGGGACTGTGTTTGACGATGAGGGTGTTGAACCACTATGGGTCAAAGAAAGCTCTAGGGGATACAAATATTTGACTGGATACAAGCTGACTTGTCCCCCAGGCGTCCTGACGTACACCGATCTGACTTTATTGTCGTCGCCGATTATAAGATCTACGACTATCCCCATCTGCCAGTAAGGACGTTCTTTCACTGGACTTTTGATAAGAACAACGTCATTCTTCTTGATTAGATTATTCCAGTTGACCTGGTAGAGATCTCTTCCAGTCTCTCTAAGACTGAGAAGGTACTCATTGTACCACCTGGTACGAAATTCTTCGAATTTTTCTGAAGAATATTTCAGTGACTTTACTAGCTCTTTCTTAGCCGAAGTTGAGTCCCAGAACTGATTATTTGACCCAGCTCCGGGTAATGCCATAGCGGTTTTTGACAAGGGTTTGATGAAATCGTTGGGAGTAAGAGGTAATATCTCATTTGAACTTGTGGTGTAGGTGAGCGGACGTGAATTTATAGCATCAGCAATATCTGACAATATCGTAATGAAGTCGAAATAATTCAACGAGGAACGTCCAATTGTTTTGAATAAACAATCCTTCACCACACGTATTAACCGTTCCCACTGGCTTCCTACCCATGGGCTATACAGAGGAATTCGCTTATGCGAAATCTGATTTTTTCTTAAAAACAAATCAGTTCCTTGATTGAAGGAGCGCGCGTTGTCGCTATAGACGCAATCAGGCACTCCGAAACGATTAACAAATCGTTCGAAACGATTGAATAAATGATTTAGATGACATGTCATCTATAAGGTCTAAATAGACCGCCCGAATATTTAGACAGGTGTAAATGAGTATGAACATTTTTTGGGCTGGGCCAGAGCCTTTGACTTTGACCCACCAATGTTTGGTGTAGTCAACACCTACATGCTTAAAAGGCCTGAATAATTCCACCTGGTCTTTTGAATAATTGGTGAAGCGCGGGTACCGAAAAGCAAAACTATTGAACTTTTTGCAGATTATGCATTCTTGCAAAACATTTTTGATAGAGGTACGCGCTGATGTCACCCAGAAGCCTTGGAGCCGTATATTTGTAAGAGTGGCTTGTATGCCTAGATGCTTGCACTTATGATGAGCATCTCTAATGATTAACTTGGTGAGGTGGTGACTTTTTGAGAGCAAGATGGGATTAAGTACATCATAATTGTAATAATTGCATCTTGACAAACGACCTTTGCTCCTGATGAGATTATTTTCATCCAAGAACAAGTTCAAATTATTTACCAAGTCCGGAACTTGGCCTGTGAAAGAAGGATTATTTTTAATCTCTTCTAAAAATTGAAGTTCTTTCGAGAATGATTCTTTCTGCATTGTCTGCAGACAATACAGACGTGCTTTTAAATCATGATTAATTGTCACGCCTCTTGACAAGGCTCCAAACTGGAACAATAAAGCAACTACTCGATATAGTTTGTGCAAGTTTGAATATTTGGACAACTCCACCACAGGAGGTTCATTGCCACCTTGAACAACAGCAAAAACTGGAGATGCTATTTCCAGTTCAGCTGATGGCCAGTAAATACTATTTAAAGAGAGCCATTTTGGCCCTTTAGTCCAGAAGGACATGTTCTTTTGAAATTCCTTGAAGGAAATACCTCTGGTCAGAAGGTCCGCTGGATTATCTTCTGTTCTGACGTATAGAAATTTAGGACTTAACGAATATTCCTCTTGAAGCGAAGAGCTCATGGCGCGAATATCTTGCACACGATTCCTCACGAATATTTGCTTAACTTTCGAGATCCTATTTTGGATCCAATGAAGAGTTATCTGCGAGTCGGAGAATATGTTCAATTCCTTGAACTTGACACCCGACAGTCCACTCAACATTTGTGGTAAGCACTTTAATGCTAAAAACACAGACAATAACTCCAAACAGGGAAGCGT
>JABUQX010031789.1:0-10209 GCA_015478945.1 Trachelipus rathkii
AGAAGAGATGTATATACCTATATAACTATAGTAGGTGCATGATATATATAATAAGTATATGATATATATATATACTCGATATTTTTCTCAAGGTATTACACGGCAAAGTACGGGGCTCTCGAGCCGAAGGGGAACAGAATGGGGGACTTTTTCACCCCGTAGGAAGGGGCGGAGGAACGCCTGCGACACCCAAATATACCAAATACCAAATATAAGATAATGAATATATAATAAAATCAACATATATAATAATCAATATTAATATAATGTAATGAATAATAAGTATATATAATAATATGATAATACTAATAATTATAATAGAATAATGAATTTAATATATATATGATAGATAATAAAAACAAATTAATTTCTATATAAAATATAATAATTGAATAATAATGAACATAATATAGATAAAATATAAATTAATAATAATACTAATAATGGAATAATATGATATAATGAATGAATAATAATGGGCAATAATGAATAATATTATAATAATGATATAATAATAATAATAGTAATTAATATTGTTTTAAATAAAATAATGTGAGAACCCCCCCCCCCCTTCTGTGATCCTTTGTCACAGAAGGAAAATTAAAATTATTAACAATTAAATTTAATGTGTATATATGTATATTTAGATATCTCGTATGGTATATATCTATAATATATAGTATATTATATATATTGTATATATAAAATACATATTATATATTTATCTATACTATATTATATATATATAGTAGGATATAGTAGGACTGAAGTGTTCAGTCTTGCTAATTTTGCAAGTGATAGAGATGATGAGAATAAGAATAGATAGTGATAGATACAATTGATATATATATATTATAATTATATATATTTATATATAATATAGTAGATATATTATTATAATATATATATGATATATATAGTATAGTATATATATACTAATATTTAAACTTCATTACTATAGTAATATGCCTGAAATAGGATTACTAAACAAATCAAGCCGATAATCAATGAACTCAATTTTGATCCTAGTTTAATGAAATAAAAATTGAATATATCGTATTCCAGCTGAGTTCATACATTCTAAGAACTTAAGAGGGTTGGAAACTGTTATAAACATTTTATATTTTAATTTTAAGACTGCTGCTGGAACACTAAAACACTTGATAGTTTAGGAAGGAGACATACGAGAATCACCGCACCACACCGGATATATATATAATATTAGTGTGTATATATATATATATATATATTATATTATATAATACTATCTATTATATATATAGTATATATATATACTATATATGTATTATATAATGTATGATATAATCGAGATGTATATATTAATATATTATATTATATATATACATTATAGTACTATATATATGGAGAGCAAAAAATATGCGAGGCTAAGTTAGTTTTCATAATGATGAAAAATTAAAAAATTCCTTCCTTTAAGAGTATCATTATAGATATAGTAAGTAAAATATATTATATATGTATATACTGTATATGGTAAATATTTGCAAAAAGATGATATATCTCTCTTGGCTCTCTAATATGCGAGACTAAGTTAGTTTTCATAATTTTATAGTATAATATATATTATCTATATTATATATAATTATAGTTATGTGTTCCTTTTTGGATTTTTTATTTCTTTTTTTAGAATTGTGAATGAGAAGCAATGTTTGGATGCTGTGATGGCAATGTTTGGTGAATTTTAAGCTCATTGAATACCGATAAACGTCAGTGGTCGACTTCAGTTAAAGTCCCTAGGTTTTCTTGCCTAATCAAAAATCATAAATAATGTTGTTGTAGTCACATGTTTTTTTTTTGTTCTGAACAGTGTTTAGTGTTTTTAAGATATCGCACCAATTTTCTTTCATATAGACCTAAAGCGACTCTATAAATAGCATAATGGATAATAAGTAATAAAAAATTAATAATGAATAAAATAATAGAAATAATATAGATGACTTAATAATAATATAATCATTGGAATTAATTATTAATAGAATCAAGAATAATTCATAATAATAAATAATAATAATAATAATGTCCAAATAAATTTTTATGAACAACGCAACTATTTTCGAGATATAAACGATAATATTTTGAACTCTACAATTTTTTAGGGTACAAAATGCGTCGCTATAGGTTGGAAATAGAGGAACAGTCGACGTTTAAATAATTCACGGTCCTTGCCAAGAAGAGTGAAGAGAAGGCGATTCATGAAAGAGGTTTCATGCTCATTCTTCAAGAAATAACTGGAACACACAAAAAAAAAAAAAAAAAAAAACACCCACAAAAAAAAACAATAGTACTATATTATTGGATTTTGACTGTGCTTATGTAGTTTTGGGATAAAATTAATGATTACTAATTTTTTGTAGATTTGGGAGAAGTAATTGTATATTGTAGTAAAGTTATTATTAGCATTTAATTATTGGCATATATACATAACTAATAGACAATGCACTAAAACCTAAAGCCAATAACCTACAATACTCAATCGGCAGCATCCTAACGATAATAAAATGTGAAACTGCACAAAACACCTATATAGGAGAAAAAAGAGCAACTAAAATTAGAATCAATCACAACAACACCGATTAGAATTTAGATAAATCATCTTGGTCTTCATGCCTGGACAACTGTCTGTCTGAGCTCGCGAGAAAATAGATAGACCTAAATTAATATTAATTCTGCTAATCACTAATACATTATCTCAAAACATTTGAGAGTTGATTTTGTAAAGCAATCATTTATTATAGAGAAAACACAAGTCAAGAATTAATTTGGACAGAGAGCGTGAGTTCTTCTGATACGTGATGTATCCAAATCTCTCGACCTAAAAGAATCGGTTTCTTCTCATAAACAATATGTTAAACAAAAGTTTAACCAAAAAAAATTCTACACTCCGAAGTGCGCCGGCCTCAAACCAAGTATGCCAGCAAATGGAAGATTTAAATAGTCAATAATCCATCAAGAGAAAAAAAATTCTGCAAACCAAACCGAGTCTTGAAAAAGGTGAGGCTGATCAAGCCTCCACAGCAAGCTTGGAATTTGTTTTAATGGAATTCAGTTGTTAATTGAATAAAAAATAAAATTGAATTAATAATACAATGCGTTATGCTCTTAAAGATCTTTTTATCGCTGTCAAGGATTTATTTGTCTGTACTTAATAAAACACACGAGAAGGAAGCTAGGTTACGAGAGTCGTAATATATAAGTCTTTAAATATATACATTGTTATTATATAATAGTATTAATATATTATATATATATAGCCCTCATATTATATATATATATATATAATATTACGTATATACTATTTATAAATTTATACAACATATTTAATATATAGATATATATAAAACACTTATCACCCGCCACTCACGGGCAAAGAGGGTATTCTAGGCGATGGGGGTGTACTGCATGTTTATACATTGCCGAGCAAACGAAGATAAGTCCAAGGAGTGATACAGCTTTCAACATTCTCGGCACAGTTAGCGAACCTTGGGGTCTCCTCACTTTGTTTGGCGAATGTTTTCACTGAGGCTACCGGGCGTTGAAGAATTCAACCAACTGACTGCATGTCGCCAATCCTTGACAGCAACACCTCAACATAAACAACATCTCAACATATGAGTAAGAGTGATTGATGTCCTCTTATCAAGAGAGAGAAACAGAGGAAATGTCATAAATGTACAATTACGTTAGGGAGTTCGACCCTCACTCAGTCAGGAAGATTTTAAAGTATAAATATATGCATAATTTTAGTAAGAAAAATGCCATTTTTATTTTGTTGTTATTCACACAAATAATGTAGTAATCTTTTAGGTAAAAATATCATTTTTTTCGCTAAATATCAAATATATAAAGACTTTCTATTCTCTTCCAGGAGGGACGAACTTCCTAAGGTGACTGTACACGTATTATGTGTTATCGTTTACACTAGTTTTATATATTTTTGCAGAATTTTATTTGAATTTGGCACGAAAATGAGTATTTTTACTATAGAAAAATGATATTAAAATAATATTAATATAATAGTATTTGCATAAAAAATAACAACCTGATCTTTAAAAATATTGTTATCACACATTTTTCTAAATATTTTCTATTTATTTATACATATTGTATATATGATTATATAATATTTATATATAATATAATACAAATTATATTGTATTGAAAAATAACAACCTAGATACATGAAAAATATGATATATAATATATATATAATATAAATAGCGATATAAATAAATAAATAAATAACTATATATAAATAATAATTATATATATAATATACATATAATAATAATACTATATAAATATATAATATATATAATATAAAATTCTACATGCATCCGGAAAAAAGGGAGAAATGTTGTATAAAAATTATACTTCTGTATGTTTAAACTAAATAACAATATATATATAACTATAATTAATATATATAATATATATATATATAATTTATATATTAGTAATAATAATATATTAATATATATAATTAAATATTATATAAATATATTAATATAATATATATAATAATAAATATATATCAGTTATATATATATATATATTATAATCGTAATATAAATAATATAGTTATATATATATATTATATATATATAATTATATATATAATATATATCTAATAATATATATATAATAAATAATTATAAATATATTATATATATATATATATAATTATATATATATAAGTATATATATATAATATATAAAATATAATATAATTAGAAATAATATACTAAATATAATATAATATATATAATATTATATAAATAATATTATAAATAATGTATAATATACAGGAAATAACATTATATTCTTAAGTTTTGAAGTATTCCTTTTCATAATTTTATAATAATTTATATTTACTTATAATTTACTAAAAAAATATAAATGTTTGTATTATTTGAAATGAAACCTTACTTGTTTGCGCTTGCAAGTTTGTAGATTAAAAAAAATGTTTTGGAAGTTCCAAACTCCACTTCAATTTAATCTAAAAAGATGTTACTTTATTCTTGAATAAAAACTATAGAAATAAAAATTTTCAAATATTTCTTTTTTTCACTAAATTATATCTCTCAGGATCATCTTCAGCTGAATTCATTATGTCACTTATAGCTATTTGTCACAAACTTAGCACTCTTGTATTGCAAAATATCTAGAAAAAAATCGAAGGATTTTATCAAAAAACTTTGTAGAAAAGGTGCAAAAAATGGCGTCTTTGAAATTGCCTTAAAAATACAAAAATTAATAAAGAAGTCCCAACATAATTGTAAATATTACAATATGCTATTTTATAATACATATATAATTAATAATCTATTAATATATTATATATATAATAGAATATTAATAAATAAATATATATTAGTATTATATTATACATATATATAAATAATATAATAAGTATAATACTATATATTATATAATATATATATATATATATAATATATATATTAATATATAATCAATATATATATCTAGCTAAAAAAATATGCTCTCACTGAAATAATTATATATATATATAAGTAATATATAAGCTAATATTAATATCTTTATATAAATACCGGTATATCTTCTTGGGTTTTAGAATAAACTCCCTACTTTAAAACAGAAATATGAGTATAACATTATAATTATATTATAATTATAATAATATAATTCATATTTATAAGCATATTATATATAATATAATATATATAATAAATTTATATATAGTAATATATATATATTATATACTATATATTAATATATAATATTATATATATAATGAAATATAGTATATAATATATATCATAATATATATATAGATATACTATATATAATAAATATATTATATATATATTATATATATATACTATATAATATCTTTTTTATATAAAATGATATATAATAATATATATATATATTAATATATATAATATATAAAGATAATATATATATATATATAGATATAAATATATAGTATATATATAATATATATTATATATATAATAAAATATAGTTGCATTTGCTTATATAATATCATTATCTGATATATACCTCTTTATATTGTATAGTTATAAAAATTAAAGCAATTCGTAAAGATTAGAAATTAAACTGATAACATTTACAGTATATTGGTAAGGATTTTACAATTAATTTTAATAATATAATAACAATAAAAATAAAATAGATAATAATAAAGAATAATATATAATACTAAATAAAATATAATTAATAATAATAATAATAATAATAATAATAATAAATAATCGAATATATAATAAAATAAAATTTTTGGTGAGACTTCCTCTCTTATACTCTTTTAGACTGGGGAAAATATACCAGGAAAAAAAAGTGCGCATTCTGTCCTTTCAATGATCGTGGAATTAGTTCGCCAAAAGAGAAAGTCCGTTCAGTGAATAATTTCAAAAATTAGAAAGCGTTTTTTCAAAAGTTTTTAATAAATACATAAATTAGTTTAGTTTCGTTTTAAAATTATTAATATCCAAAACTTTTTCCACAACATTAAAACACCTCTGCAATCTTAAAATAGACAAGATAAGAGTCTTTCCAAAGAAATTTGTAACCGAACAAAAAAGAAAAAAAAAAAAAAAAAAGAAAAAAAAAGCATACCAAAAAATGTAACGCTGTCCGGAAAAAAAAAAATCAAAATCCAAGTGAAGTTTTTCTTTGTCGGTCACACCAACGAATATTTATAGGATTTCGAGCCGTCGTGAAAATAGGCTATAGGTGAATAATGTTAGTGTTGGTAAGCACCGCATGGAATAGGGATGATTTGAAGAAAAATATTCTTCTCCCTCTTTCCATTTTATCATACATATCCTTGAAATGAAATTAATCTAATCATATTCTCCGTAAACCACATTTACATATTATGTCCCAGCAACACCTCTTCACCTTTGTCAATTTCCAAATTCGCCAACTTACTACAATCACCTCCTGCTCTCTCTCCCCCTCTCCTCTCTCTCTATATAGTATAAATATAATTATAGTATATAAAATTATATTAATTATAAATATATTATATAATATATATATATATACAATAATATTATATAATATACAATTCGTTTCATCCCCAACTTCACACAACCTCCAAACCCCAAATCTTACTGCCTCAGACTTTCAATGACCGGTCATAGTAACTTTTCTGCTTTTTTTTATTGCATGCGCTCTCTTCTCCTCTTCTCCAGTCTTTTCTTCGTTTTCTTTCATCCTCTCCTACTGTCCTCTGCAGTTGTCCCTTTATAATTTTTCCACTCTAGTACCACTTCTCAACATACTCCATTTTATTGCAAGCACGTCCTGAAGCTTCCTTCTATATTTAATTTCTCGAGCGCTAATTCTTCCTGTTCGTGCAAGCCTTGGTACTACGGAAATATTCACTGAGCGGGGTGGGGATGCTCTTCTATCTTAAAATTAAGTACGGCCGTTAAGGAAATTTTATGTGTAAAAAAAAATTCTGTGGGTTGCAGTGCATTTGAAGGGGACAGTTGTTTCAATCCTCAACCTTATTACGCCTGTGCTTCACACTCCAATAATCAATGTCCTTGACCAATTGGTTTATGGGTCTTCCTTTAAATCCATTTAATTATCTTTTCTCTCTCTATTAGTTTCCTTAATAATAATATTTTTAGAATAAATAATAATAAAATAATAATAAAATAGTAATAAAATAATAAACATATAATGAATAATAATAATATATAATAATATAAAATAATAAATATAATATAATAATGAATAATAATAATATAAAAAATTTTGTATATTAATTTCTTTGATGTGAGTTTTCATAACGTACAAAACAAAAATAATATCTAAATTTAATAATAATATAAATAAAAATAATAATAATAAATATATATAATAATAATAATTATATAATTATAATTATAATATATCAATATATAAATATAATATATATAATAATTATATATATTATATATATATATTATATATATACTACTATATATATATATATAAATTAATTATATAAAAAATATATAATATATAGATAATATAATATATATAATATATATATATATATATAAGTAATACACATATATTATATATATATATAAATATATATTAATTTATATATATAAATATATATATAATATATATTATATATAATATAGTATAATATATAATATATACATTAAATATATAATATAATATATTAATATATATAATATATATATATATAATATAAAATTATATATATAAGTATAAATATATATATATAATATATAATATATATATATATATTATATATATAATAATATAGATATAATATATATATAATATATAATATATAATAATAAATAATATAAACGAGTTAATTTTTCAAAAATTAGTACTTTGGAGAATATACCATCAATAAGTATTTATATTATATTTTTTTCTAAATTATTATAGAAAAAGTAAGCTTCAAATCGCTATTTCTATTTTAATAATAGAACCCTTAAATTGCTCTGTAGCACAGAAAAGAGTAAATATAAATTTACGCTCCTACATAATATGATTATTATATATATATAATATATCATATATATAATATATATATATATATATTATATAATTAATATTATATCTAAGTATAATATATATATATATAAAATACTATATATGACGTATAGAGTTTGTGTGATAAAATCATCACTGACGTTTCTGTCTGTTGTAATAAGCGTCACCACTAGTAGACGTACCGAACGCATCCATACTTACTCTTCTCATTTGAACCTGAAATACTGAACCGGAGTTGGTGCAAGTGGGTAACTCGGCGCTCCTCTCGTGCCCTTTGATTTGCTGCCGGCGCCGCGCGGCTGCTATGTTCCATCAACTGTCTGAACCTAATATATATATACTATTTATATAATATATATATATATATAATATATATATAATTATAACAAATGGTAAACAAATTATATATATGAATATAGTATATATATATATATATGATATATAAATATATATATATATATAATCTCCGTAAGTATATCTGGATTCCTATTTGTACGTCTATAAATATGGTGGCATTGAAATAAGATAACCAAATTACCTAAAAGTTAGGAATCTTACTCTAATGTTGGTAAAAGTCAACTAAATTATATGAGTGATGATCAAGTTAATCTGGACTAGGATCAGAGGTTTAGAGTTAAGGGTTAATGTTCTCAGTAGATAGAGGCAAGAAGAGACCGCTTTGCCAACGTTAAAATCTGGATATGTAGAACCACCACTGATTTCCTCCAATTAGAACATGTTATCTTTATTAGCCCAAAATACAAACTATTTCACCAACATTATTTTAATAATAAGAAATATCTGTCTGTAGAGAGGAGATGGAGTGAGGGGAAGAAAGGAAAGATAATATAAGATGATATACTAGATAGATAGATAGATATATATGATTAGAGAAAAGATAGATAATAGATAGATAGATAGATAATAATAGATAGGATAGATAAGGAGTATATATTATAGAGAGATAGACAAGTGAGCAAGTAAATAAATAGATAGATAAGTTAGTATATATAGATTGTAGAAGACATGATTATCGAATGGAAAATAAATAAATAATTAAAATAGATAGAGATAATATATGATAGATATAGAAGATTATAGAAAGATAGAATCGATTGATAGATAACAGATGACAGATAGATAGATCAATGATACATAGAATAGGATAGGATAGATAGATAAAAGATAGATAGATAGATAATAGATGATAGATGATAGAATAGATAATAAATGACAAATAAAAGAATAGATATATAAAAAATCTCTAATGATTCTATTTTGAATTCTAATAATTCCAAATTATAAGTCAATCTCAAATATAAACTATAAATTACTTTGATTACCACCACTCAATTCAAGACACACAAAAAAAAGATATCCCAACTCTAACAATATTTATAATAATTGCTAAGTTTTCATCACCATCATCTATCGTACTCTTCTATCTACTACTATCTACATCTACTACAAATCCTATCTATCTATCATCTATGCTATCTATCTATCTCGACTATCTATCTTTATCTATCTATCTATCTCTTCCATGAAAATAATTTTATTAAATATTTGGAAGGTGATTTCTTACTGCAATTATTGTTCTGTCCGTGCGTTTGACGTTTCGTTTACATCCTT
>JABUQX010031790.1:0-12500 GCA_015478945.1 Trachelipus rathkii
TATATATATTATATATATGATATTATATATATATATATTATTATATAAAACTATATAGTATATTATATATTATATAATAATATATATAATATATATATATATATAATATATATATAATATATAATAATATAATAAATAATGAAATAATGTCTGAAGAAGATGAGTCATAAGTCGTACAACAAGTCCGTGTGCCTCGTCCACACACTCGGACTTGTCCGCGGACAAGTCAAAGACGAAGCTCCTCCGCATCAACTTTTAAAAGACGACGGACTTGTCCAAATCGAAAAAGTTGTACAACTTTCCCCGTCCACACTTGCAAACTTGTCCGCGGACTTGTCCGTACGGACAAGTCCGCGGACAAGTTGTTCCTCAAGTCCGCTAGTGTGGACCGGGCTTAAAATGAAACATTTCTTTCATAATTTATTACTTAAATTTGTGAAATTTGGCTATGAAATAGTTAATGTGGCAACCCTAAACAGAATAGCAGAATAAAATCATAACTCTTCGTCATTTTTTTTTAAATTAATAAAAACGAGGAAATGATAGAATATTAAAGAAAGACTCCGAAATTCATTTTTCGCTCTCGCTCAAAGTATTTGCTTGCTGTTAAGTTTCGGCAAGCTTTCATAGTGTTTTTGCAGCGAGTAATTTCATGCGCGCAAACCTGTTTAGCATGTTAAACTTCTCAGAAAGCCAGACATTCGAGTTACCACAAACATTTGTATTGACTAGCAAAACTTTTATTCACGTTGGCTGCTCAGAATGGCAAATTAAATATAAATTGAATTTATTGCTAGTAGTAAACGTTTTCGAAGAAGATAATTGATCGACATCTTTATTCTCAAATCACAGTATACTGATAATCAAAATTTTATTTTATTTATTTTTTTCCATTCAGCATGTGCCTCATGCTGAGCAAGACACATATATTCGATGGCACAAAAAGCTCGCAACACTGGTGAGGATGAGATTGCCTAAACATGATTGAGGTATGTGATAAGGTCGGCTATATGCGTATATAATATCTGTGTAGAAAAAATGAAACCATTAATTTGCAGAGATCAATAGTACCAACAATTCATAGAAATGACGGCAGGAATTACCATCGCATCATTTACAGATTACTCACATGGAAATTTGATATTTATTTTATGTTGCTAAAATTAATGAGAAATTTATTAAATAAATAATAAGTCTACAAAAAATTTTGTTAGAAAATATTAAGAAGCAGTCATCCCACTAATATTCATTTGTAAGTACAATGGGTTTGATAAAGCGAGGGCATTTTTCGAGCAAGAACTTGTTCATTAGATTATAAGCAGAGTAAAGAGTGTTTGAGGCGAAGGAGGATACCAGAGGTGATACTCATACCACACCATATACAATCTGTTAGAGTAAATGAGGATGTTAATTTAAATACAGAAAAAGTATAAGAATCTGAAGTGGCTAAATTGATAATATTTTGGTAAAATTATCTCTTATTGAGACCTCCTATACGTTCTTGTTATATATGAAACAAAGTATTTAGTGAATAATTGATTTTCACTGAGGTATATTTCTAGTACTAAACACAGGTAATCAGTTATATTAAAAAGGAGTAACTTAGAATTTCACAAAATTCACCATCAAGGACTTGTGAGAAAGTGGAATAATGAGATTAGTAAATATTATATATATATATACCAACGAATAAAAACGAAGCTATGGAGAGTATATATATATATTATATTCGGATTGTGTAGTATACTAATGAGGGTAATCAATATAGCACAAGAAATTTCGAGAAATATTTCTTTATATGCCATGATTGACCCAATTACACCACACCGACATACTCTCAATAGTTCTTATATTATAAATTCGTAGGTTGAATATTTCCATCTATACTTTCACACTCTACCTCATTTCACCTAATTTTAGATTTTCAGATAATTACATATATATATATCCCTTGCTTTTTTTATTTGAGAACGTGATATTTCCAGCCCGAGAACTGTACAAGATAGATAAATAACAATCATCAATATACTTATAAATGCGCAAATTATATCACTGGAGATTAGATAGTAAACTAACCAAATACGATAATTATAATGGAGGATCTCATAGGTTTAGAGTATCTCACTTGTGATCTATTATATACTATATCTATTATATATTATATGTATCAAATTTAGCGACCTTCAAAGTTCTATTTTTTCACGTGTTTATATAACATCCTTTATCTGTGAAGTGGAGGAGCAAGATGAAAAAGAGATGACTACATCTAGTCCACTTATATATATAATATATATACTATATTAAACATTCGCCAACAGCCTATTTCTCTGCATAACATGATACAATCATTGGCCTTACTGAAAAAATTAAGCACCCCTATATATATCACCCGCCTTCAATGCCATAATTGTGATTTAATCAAAATAGTTATGTGGTAATGACGTGTCACATCTTTAGTTGGATTTATTTCTCTCACTAAAATTCAAATGTATTATTCTTACTGTCACAGATGGCAAGATTAGAGATCCAGCTCAAGTCTTTAATAGTTTTCCTCTTTAGGATCAAAATATAATCTATAAAAGTACTAATTCAAATAATTTTTAATGTGAGAGTGCGGTGGAAAGATTGTATAGATTATTCCTATTACCAGTTACTTGATAGTTATGGCGTCCACTATTCAGCTAACTAATGGTTCTTTTTACTACACAGATTTTACTCAGCAATAGCCGACCTCCATAGAATTAGACCACTCACTACGTTTATCTAAGCTTATCTTCCAAGATAAGTTTTTAATATATATTACCTGAGCTTTAAAACATGTGACTAAGAATAAACCGAGTGAGTCAATTTAAATGAGTATTGTTCTTCCCCTAGGATTTCTTATTATCATTCCAGAAACTCAATATTATTTATTAATAAGGAGCTTATACGCTAATTTTAATTTATCTTTCCCTCATACAGTGTGTGTGCTGAAGTTGCAAATTCAATATTGTGGTAACTTGCTATATGTATAAACCATTATTATTAGACTCACCTAACTCCTACACAACTTTTGATGTCCTAAATAACAGAATGAGTTTACTTGAAAGATTCCTTACACAGGTTACGATTACAATCTAGACACCTTTAAAATAAACGATAATAGAATGATCGATATATATTAATCAGAGATATGTTTTAATCATTTTGTATTATGTGTTAATTATTTTATTACCTACTAATTAATACTCTTTAAATGAAAAGTATAAACTTTTTCACAGGTCATCAAATAATTTTAATATCCACCTATAGGATTGACATCTCCTCGTAATAGTCTATATTATTTGTATTAGTGATGCTGGCCTGTAATGTCGCGTCATGACTTATGTAGGTAAACAGGCGTTCAACTTTGGCATCAGGAATATGCCAAACACAAAGGGTTTTTATTCTTTCGTATCACAATGCTTATCCATTCACTATCCTCCACCTGATATTATTCATCCTATATACGTAGCCATAGTCCACACGAAAAAGTAATCAATACCCATCACAACTAACGACTTCTCACGATTTAATTTCTTATGCCTCCGTTATCACTGGATAACTTACGCGACAGGTAAATCTGGAGAGAGTCATTCATATCAATTCATGAATTGTGAGAGCGCTGAACTCATACTCTATTAGATTATCTATACATATATAAAACTTAGATTTATTATTTATTAATATGTAATAAATTTATTCATTTATTTATTAATATTATTTATGTATACAAATGATTCATATTTTCTCATATCATTTTCAATTAATATTATACACTGATTTAGATTTTGAGTTAGTAATTATCGGCAAACATATAACCTACCAATTATCAATGTATATATATTTATATATTATATATTAGGTATATAAGTAGAGTGCTCGTATTTACTCTTGTTCATTAATTCTTATTGAGTTCATTAACCAGTATTATAAGTGAGTTATTAGTAATGAGGTTAAATCTTATAGATTATATAATTTTTATTTGTAATTTTTTGTGAATTATTATTTTTGTGATAATTTTTTGATAAATTTTATTATATATTTACATATATATATAACTTTTCTAAATCTTGTAAATATATATTTTTAGTATATATAAAAAAGTAAATATTATTCACATTTTTTCTTTATAATTATAGTAGCTCCCCATAACTTAAAATTATTAGCTGATGATGCGCTAGATATATAGCGCGAACGATTCTTTAAATATACTATTAATGGCACCTACTCTTGAGTATTTTTAAGTCTTTCCTTATTCATCTTAAATGAGGTTACCCTAGGAAAATAATACAATCGCAGATAATATATATATTATATAATATTTTAAATAATATATTATATATTATTATATTAATAAATTAATCAATATAACTATATTATATATTATATATATGTTTAAGTAGATATTACGATCACATATTAAAAGTATTTATATGTTTTTAAAATGGAAATAAAATATTTAAAAGTATTTATATGTTTTTAAAATGGAAATAGGATCAATGGAGGGCAAGTATAGATATTCTTATATACATATTTTATATAATATATATATTATATATTATTATATTATATATTATAGTAATATATATTATTATATTAATATATAGATCATATATAATATATACATATCGTATATATAATGATATATATAATATACAATAATATTGCTGTCGTGGGTTTAATCAGTCGTAAACTTAGGTATATTATTATGTTATTGGTAAGTTCATTTATCTTATCAGCTGAAGCGCGGATCTGATAAAAGTCTTATTTCAATAGGCTCCACACACTTGAATAATATAGTCTTACTCACTATTACTAGATAGTTTTAATTTATCCTATATATTATATCATATATATATAATAATATTTATATTATTAATAAGATATTATATTATGATTAATTATATAAATCTATTATATATAATAATTTATATATATATATATATATATATATATTTACCAATATCTAATTATACCTAATTCGCAAAATGATAACAAATTTATATTTTATGTGAAATTAGATTAATATCCACACCTAATTAAAGTCATTATTGAATTAAATACCATAATTAATCAGGTTAACCGAATTTAGATTTTTTACTTCAAGCATTACTCTTCCCCTTATTTTATTTTTTTTTTTTTTATTTTTTTATTATTATTTTTATTAATTTTTTTTGTTATTTTATTTTTATTTTTTTATTGAGATAAAAGAATTTTGGTAATAAAAATGTAACGTAATATAGTATATATAATCTATTGAAAAAGTCTCCAAACTACTAAATTTATATAATTGAAATAAGAATTGAAATAATAATTTTATATGAATTTTTTCAAAAATATTAGAATTATTTATATTTTATTTCATTTATTTTTAATGTATCCTATTAATGATTTTTAATTGATTTTGGTATTGCTCACTCGTTTGTATCGTTACTACCATCCCGTCATTCCGCCACTCAGACGGTAAGTGACTATCGTCACTATTATTAAATGAGTGAGATCCCGCATTACCGCGCTTTGCTCCTGCGGAATTTTAGTCACCGCGTGAGATTATTATATATTATGTCGAAGATTTTAGTACTAAATAATTTTAATTAATATATATAAAAATACTTAAAGATGAATCTGAAAATTACTTTCAATCGAAAATGAGTTTGAATAAGTAGCTATTTCAAAACTGCCCTTATTAATAGTCATAATTCATTAAATGTTATATGCAAAAACATTCCCAACTTGCTGTGGAAATATGAGTTACAATCACTTCATATGAATTGGATAAAGAATATGGCTATTATTGCTCTCACAAAGAAATACTACTGCTTCGTTCGCAGTATCAGTTTTGTATATCCATATAGTTAATATTTATTACAAATTATGTGAGAAAATAAACATTATCTATATTCACATAATACTAAATATATTGCTATTAAGCTAATAGAGTAAAATCTAATATTGAAAGAAACTTATCATAAAAAAATATATATTAAGTTTGCTCTACGAGTCATTCTAGCTCCGTGTTAATACAATATAATCTAAGGCTAAGGAGCATTTTGAATAATCTCCAAATGAAAAGATGATAAATGATTATGAACTATAGTTTATAAATAAATATATAAAATTAATGAAAGATATATAATTAAACTAGAGTTATATAGTAAATAAACTCTTTTCATTTTTAACTTTTTAATATGACCTCATTCAATTACTATTTAGCAACTTATCTTTAGATATCATCACCTCAATACATATAAAGGCTCACAAGTATATTATTTTTGTTAAAAAAAATTATGTAAGAACAGTTAAAATCGCTACTTTGTTTTAACATGTATGTTAAAAACTTTCAATTCAGAACAGAATCCTATTTATTCCCACCTTATAGTATATCATCACCATTAAAGTGAGAAAAATAAACGTCAGAATATCTACAGAACCTAAACCTATTCTACAAGTTAAATCAATAACTAGAATTCTAGTGTGAAAGAATTTTCTATACAGTCCAGTAGTATAGTAGTGAATAAAGAAGCACATCACATTGTGACCAAATATATAATGAATGTAAATAAGTGTCAGATATAAATGATTGAAACTATCAAACCATAAAGAAAACGACTGAGATATAAATTAGACGATCCTTCAGTTTGAGTGTGAATAAGAGTAAGTGACATAATCATTTATAATCACCACGCTTTAGGAAAATTGTGAGCTAAATGGAGAATATATATTATATATATTAATATTATTAAATATATTATATTATATATCGTAATTGCACTGTCTTTTTAATCAAATACAATATATATATCCATTTATATTATATATAATTAATATATATATATATTAATATATATATTAATTATAATATATATTATATAATAATATATATACTATATATATATATATATATATTAATGATATATATTAATATATATATTATTAATAATTAATATATATTATATATAATAGAGAGAGAGAGAAGAGAGTAAGTAAGAGAGTATGAAAGAAGTAAGAGAGAGAGAGATGATGAAGAGAGAGAGAAGAGTGAAGAGAGAATACACCAAATATCCTTTTTTTATATTTTTTAATATTGGTACATATAAATATATACACTTATTTTTGTAAAATTGGGGAAGTAAGGGAAAGGGTAATATTTATTTAGAATAAATTTTGAAGAATATTGCTTTACTTTTTTTAAAATCTTGGAACTCGAATCATATTTGATTTCAACGTTAATTTTTATAATCCCAGATTTTGAATGGCGATTAGTTGCAGAATATTCTTGATTACTTAAATACCACGGTACATATGTTAATGTACTCGTACTCATCACTGATTTCCATGTAATTATAAGGAAACTCTATTTTATTTTATTTTCTACGATAGTACTTATAAAGTTTTATTTTATTTTTTTGACTGAGAACGTCGGAGAGAAAACACTAAGAGTATTATATCTTTTTATGTTCTAAAAATCAGTAAAACATATATATATATCTCACAAATTATTTTATTATTCCAATATTCTATACGTCAACTTCAATGATCATGTTTATTTTTACGGAGCAGCAATAATATAACGGATTTTACATTTATTATAAAATTTATCCCTATAAAATACTGGAGTCAAAAATATATTATAAAGAATGTCGTGGAGTTAATTATCGTATACATTCTCTTATATCTCTCTATCTGGTCTTCTCTTTTCTTGTGGCGTATATAATGCCAATTATTTTGAGTATTTTTGAGTTTATTTAGTATTTATGTTTTTTGATTATATTTATATATTTATTATGTTATTTATCTTTTTTATTTATAATAATTTAATAATTCTAATGTTATTATAATATTATAAAATTCCAATATATATCAATAAAACCAAAAGTAGGACAGTCTTACAAGAAATTTTGGGGATTGGAGAAATAAAATGGGAAAACCTTGATAAAAAAAAAACTTTTAAACATGGAATTAATATGTTTTTTTGTAAAGGGAAAATATAAATAAGATAGCAATCACATATTTGCCAGCACGAAGCTCTTAGACGGGTTCAACAAACATAAATTAAACCATATATATACTATACCTGTGTTTATGAAAATATAGAATAAACAACCATACTATGCTGGCGAAGAGTGTACCATAACTGTTGTGCAGGATAAGTACAGAAACGCACATATAATAGCCCATTGGCAAAAATGAATGATTGATACTGTATAATCGACTATCATTACGATTGGATATAACGACGAATTAAATTCGGCAGCGTAATGTTTGCAGCACAGGTTTAACATAAACGTACTAGTAAGATACATATTACTCAACCAATATATGCAGGTAACAGATACGTAATAACTTACATTTAGTAATAATCAATTGGAATTACTAACTAAAAAATTTGTATTAAAAAAGAGGGAATTATATTTATCGAGGGAATCTTAGGCTTAGAAGCGAGTTCCACTTCATATTAATAAAGAAAGCATAGACCTATACATCAATATAAAATATATACGAAATGTAACGATTTAACACCTATAAAAAACGTTTGACATGTATAAAGAAATAAAGTGAAAAAAAGACAAACAATCGAATATATAAAAAAAAAGCGATTCAAAACTTCTCGTAATATTTTTAAAATTAACTCCTAAATAAAATATATAATTATATAATATTAACATTTATTCAGATTAATTGTTTATTAATTATCTGTGTTTTAAGTTTAACACATTGGGAGGAATAAATTATTGCAACTAATATATAATTATTTGTATACGTCAAATTTTTTATTATATACTTCCTAAGATTATAATATTATTCTAACATATAAAACATAATTAGATATGAATATAAGTATTATTTAAGGATTTTAATTTAAAATAATTTAATATTCAATATATTTCACGGAACATTCACCAACTCAACGAACATAAAAAGCCTCTAATTAATAACCACGCGTTATCACTATAACCTAATATATTTGAAATAAATTAAAACGCGACAGACAATAAGAGACATACATAATATTACTTCCATATTACAATCTAATTAAAATTCACGAAAGTAGCTATTTCACGAGCATGTCCCATGGAAAATCTCTTATGACATCTCTTTCTCATATTGCGAAAAGTAAAAGAGAGGAAAAAAATGCATATAATAGAAAAAATAGACAGACAATCATATTGTAATATGCATAACATATAACAACAAAAGTGCCAAGTTAGGTCAAGCAAAATTACTGTTTGAATAAACATCATTAAATGGAAAAGTTGAGCTCTTAATATTATTATAATATAAATATGATATTATATAATCATTTTAGGTGTCTTATTTGTTTTAAATATGTATTAATTTTATTTATCAATAAGGGATTATTATAGAATATGAATAAATTCAATAATAATGTTACACTTGATTTAACTATGATTATTATTACTTACTAATATGTAAGATTTTCTATATTCTATTTTTATCTATATTTTTTTATACTTTATAATTCTATATTATCTATTTTATTATTAGTATTTTCTATTATGGTTTAATTAAGTTATTTTATTATATTAAACGTAAGAAAATTAATGATCATATATTTATTATTATTTTTGAAATGACATATTCTATTTATTCATATTCTTAGTTCATAAATTATGAATTATTATGTAAATGAGATAGTCTCTGAGAATTTTCTGAATTTACTTTACTATATATTTGAAGAACCCTCTACTAAAGTAATGTATGTCTATAGATATATAGTTATTTTTATTTTCACTATATTATTTAAGTTATTACCCTATTTATCATTACTTCCTATACTTATTTTTATTTTATTGAGTCACTAAGTTATCTTTATATCATATTTTATATCCTATTTCATATTCTTTAAACATTTAATTATAATCTATATCACGATTTTTCCTTCCTCTTCGCTTAGAATTCCTGAATTATTATATGATTATCCGCAGTCCAAAATTTCATTGAGATATTTTATTTCAAATTAGTTACATAATAAGTAACAGAACTTGGAACTTAATAAAAATAACTATATTTTATTGAGTGAAAATATTAAATTTTATTTATTTTATTAATTAACTTATTTATTATTATATTATATCAGATTAGTTGGGTTTGGGTGGACTTCATTATTATATTATACAGTTATTATGCAAAATCCTATAATCATTATTTTTTCAAAATATTATAACAACGACGGTTTACTTATTTTAAGTCTGAATATTTTCTTTTGTATAGCATTAATACTTTTATTAATATATTTTAATATAATTATAAATTATTAATTGATAAATATCAAAAAATTAAAGATAAATCATTAAATGTAAAATCGAAAAACATTTTATATAATCTATTAAATAATAATAACTTAATTATATAATCATAATGTAATTCCAGAAAAGAAATAGATAAGTAGAAGTTGAGCTAGAATATGCTTTAAAAGAAAATGAGATGAAGATAATGAGAAAGTTGACACTCCAATAGAATATAATAACAATAAATAATATCCACTTAATTCTTAATATCATATTAGATAGATAATATAATAGTAAGATCCACATGAAAAAATACACAACAAAAGCAAATGTAAATGGGCAAAAACTTTATGTATTTATATAACTGGGTATAAGGTTAATAGGACATTATATGTCAATTTACAGGAAATATAATGTATACTACCATTTTGGTGTTGTCGTGGAGGACACCAAAGAAAAATCAGTTATCATAGAGAGAAATCTATATATACTAACTTATTTAGGAAAGATAGGCCGTTATTTATCCGTTATTAATCACTTATTTATATACACTTATAGTGACCTGGTATATATATATATGAGAGAATAAATATTTTTTAAATATGATATATATAGATACCATGAGAATAATTAATATATATCCAACTATGATAAAAATACGTAAACTTTATTGCCACCGTATAGTCTATATATATATTACTATATAGTAGTAATTAATGTATTATATATGTATACTAGTACATTCTTAATATTAAGATCTATATCCACATTAAAAGGAACTCGTATGATCGAAATTAGCCTTATTTGAAACTTAAGTATACAATATAATCCTATCTTAAATATAATATTTCTACATGAACTAATTTTTATAAATTACTTAAAAAGTATACTTAAAAAGACACATGTGAATAGAAAAAATTAATTTTAATTCAAGTCTATTTTCTTGAACAGAAATTTAATACAAATAGATATTAAGAGATATAACGAAATTATGCTAATAAACAGGATAATTCCTTATAATAACTTCATATATTTTAATATATATCCATAACATAGAATTGATCAGTAATAATATATCATCATATCATACATTGGAGGTGGTGAAATGATAATTATATATCGGATTATATGAGTAATAGTAAACTATTTTCTGAGTTACAATCTAATTTATAAACATTCGGTAGCCTCACTCATACACTAAGAGATCAGAGTAGGAGTTGTTTATTTTTCCAATATAATGTTTCAATCACATTATGTCATACATTATTAGTAGTCTATGAACTGTTAATCATAACATCTCACAGCTTATATTTTTTTGACCGGGAAAGGGTGGAGGAACGTTCCTCAACTTAAAAAAAAATAAATCAAAAAAACAAAAACAAGAAATATAGAAAACAAAATATAGAAATGAGAGAGAAAAAAAAAAATATAATAAGACAAGGGTGATTTAATGAGCAAATATAAGATAATAGCTGTTGATCTATAGTAATCCAGCTCATTTTGGTTAGAGTAAAAAGAAAGTTAATTAAGAGAAACAGATAAAAAAAAGTTGAATTAAACTGGCTGCCAACGAATTAATTCAACAAGCGGCTGAAAAACATCACTCCTGATGAATTTTTTTTACACATAAATGCGAATATCGGAGTGCGTTGTACCACTCAGATATGTAGATATATCGGTTAAAAGCAATAAAATTAGCTGTAGGATAAAGGAGATGCTTAGGAGTCTCTTCTGCGCCGAGTTAGTTAGAGAGAGAGCACGTAGCACGGACGGACACGTTATTAGAGAGAATATTTTCCAATATTATGATATTCTCATTGAGAAACAAAGTCATATTTACGTTATGATAGAGAACTAAGTTCTTAGAGTGAATATTTCAATACCGCATATAAACCTACTAATAGAAAATCCGGAATAAGAAGAG
This sequence comes from Trachelipus rathkii, assembly GCA_015478945.1. Taxonomy (NCBI): domain Eukaryota; kingdom Metazoa; phylum Arthropoda; class Malacostraca; order Isopoda; family Trachelipodidae; genus Trachelipus; species Trachelipus rathkii. The sequence goes on from JABUQX010031790.1 coordinate 12,196, forward strand.
AACCTAGATCCGTTGAAGAGAGGAAGAGCATGTAATGATGTATGCACATGTTCTAGGATATTTAAACGTTGATTGGTGAAATAAAATAAAACATTCTAGCTATAACTGAGAATATATAATTTCTAAAATCATTCAACCGTAGAGAGTGTCTTTTGTAAGTAACAAAGTTTAAATACTATATGTTTTATTATTCATTTCTAAATGTGTTAATAGGTTACAATTTATACGATGATCGTTATTATTCAAGGCACAAATAAGATCTTTTCCTTTCTTACTGATAAAATAAAAGCATGCAAACATAACTA
>JABUQX010031791.1:0-12500 GCA_015478945.1 Trachelipus rathkii
TGTGGGAAAAGCCAGTTTTCTAGTATATCGAGATAAGTGATTCTTGTAATATGAGATTTGTCTAAAAATTATTAACTTTTAGATATTGCGTGTATTACTAATTCCTACACAATTTCTACAGGTGGATACTTAGCAGGATGCTGTATTAGGTATTTTCTTACTAATGTTTTTATCAGTGCTTGTGCCCTGCTGTGATACAGAATAGATTTTAATGAGAAGTATTCTATTTAATTTTATTTTTATTTAAGATTTTATTACTATCATCTTTATTATTTGAAATTTTTGTTTACTTTAATTTTGAATTGAAACAATCAAATAGTTGAGCCTTCAAAATATTTTGTTTTTATCATGTTATGTTTGCAAAAGTGTAGAGATAACATTGCTAAATTAGTTAATATGTACAAAACAGTCGAAACCTCCGGAAATACCCTTAATCAGATAACTTTAAATACGTCAATAGTTAGCAGTGGACGACAAACGATAATAAAACTAGTTTTTTTGTTTTTGTCTTGAAATTACTTCCAATAGCTTTCGATTTACGTTAATAATTACTAAAGGTTTTTGTTTTGGAAACGACAATGTAATTTTTTTTCTTTTTACGGTGGGTTCGTGGTCACATGAGTATATCTATAGGGCGTAGTAGTATATACTATATATATTAATATATAGTATATATTATATATAGTAGTAATATATAGTATACTATATATATAGTATATATAAGTGGGTGGGTGTATATAATATATATATATATGATATATATATAGGTATTATATATAATTATAGTATATATATATATATATGTGATGTATATGATATATTATAAGTTAGGAGTGCGTATTAGTGGGGTCTAATACATGTCACGAACAGATACATTTGTGATGTAGTATTTAGTATAGTCAATATGATATATAGATGACATAGCTTCGTAATAGGCGTATTAGCTATGTATATAAATAGGATTATATATTAGTATATAGATAAGTATAACTAGTATACATATATGATATATATATATATATATATATATAGTATAAATCATATATTAGTATATAGTTATATATCAATATTTATATGTATATAATTATGTATATTATTATAGTTATACTTTTTTTCGACCACTTTTCACTATTCTATTGCTTTACTGTTTGCTATACAATATTTATTTTACAATAAATGTTATGGTTAAAGGACAAGCTATACCTTGAAAATGAACAGCATAGATCCTGATAATGCAATTTTCAACTATAGTTCTATTATTTTAAATTTACGATTATAAATCGTAAGTTTGTAAGTATAATTGGATTTGATACTAAATTACATAGTTCATTGTTGTACGATGATTTTAATCATTAATTAACTCAGTATCAACTTAGTCATACATAAAGTAGTTAGAGGTTATAATGGGAGATAACGATTGGTGGAGTGCTTATGAGTTGGTCACTAGTTCAACGCTCTGATAAAACGTTCGAACGCTTAAAATATCATAATATGGATTAAAGATATCGAAATATACTTCTTATAGTATGGATAGTAAATTTAATAAGCCATCACTATTAATTTGAGTTACACGTATTTATAGTAATGTATTTTTAATTTATACGATTTAAGCTCACTCTGATTCTATTTTACTAATAGCTATTAACTCATCTCGCAATCATTTTCGCGTTATATTCCACGCATAACAAATAGTGCTTTGTTACTCGTATAATAGATTCTCACTCGCGTCGTCTCCTTATACTAGCGACTCTATAAGCTCTATCTGATACAATCGGGGCACAGCTATTTTGATTATCCACTCTAAGTCTTAGCATTACTCTCCAGTCATTGAATGAGAGCTCGTTTGTATACGTACGGTTTTATGTATTTTCTCATCCTCCTCAGTATCTCATGACTCTCCAAATGGATATATATATAGTAGTTCATTGATATGACTTATGATACTCATTATATGCATGTATCTTAGTATATTATATATACGCGCACGATAATGATCTAGAATTTCTTATCTTTCTTCTAATTCTTTCCACTTACCTTTGAAGCATTCATTTATGTTTCTACATATCATTAATATTAAGAGCTAAAGTATGAAGAACTATTGTATTTTGGTTCTGATCTGAACATTTATTTACAATATATAGTTTTATTTATAAATCTATTATATATAATATATTATTAATATCTATTATATATGAATATTATATATCTATATAAATATATATATTATTTATATAGTATGATTATATATATTATATAATATAATATATATATAATTTGAATATATATTATATATAATATAATTAATACTATATATAATATATAGTTGTCTTATGATTCATATAAGATAGGAATGACTCATATCTTGTTTTTCTATTAATTCTATTGATATTATTAGGGATAGGAATAAATCTTATATATATAAATATATAATTGATTATATTATATATTATATTATTTTATATATATATATTATATAATTAATATAGAATATATATATGATTTAATATATATATATATATAATAGTATTAATATATATAAAGTTTTAGCATGAACATAATAAAGATTTATTATAATCGTCATTTTACAGATATACCACATATATTTTATTGGTTTCTTTTAAATACAATTATATAAGGGTAGTCTTATTCTAATATAACTTTTCTTGCTTTTATATTCTAAATCTTATTATATATATAATATCTTGGTATACATAGATTGGTCAAAATTCCAGCCGTATAGTGTGAAGGATAAATTTTTATATTTTATAGAGTGTTATTGTTATAATATATAATATATTATCTTATTCTATAAGCTTCTAATAGGGAGATCGAACCGAAACTTCGCAATTAATTCAGAATGCTAATTTGTACTAGTTAATGTGGCAAGAATTTATGCTAATAGGTGGATAAGCTTAGATAGATTGTCTTCATTTAATGAACATTAAACGTGAAAAGAATGGGATGAATAATGTTAGAATAATGCAAAGAAGATTAATATATATATATTATTAGTGTAAGATTATATACTATAATATACTATATAATATATTATAATATTATATGTCTATTAGTGGTATGAATGACTAGCAATGTATAATTAGTATATATGTGTAACATAGTTTCAGTATTAATTAATAACCCCTTATAAGTGATATTTATATATATATAATATATAGTATAATATATTATAGTATAATATTTATAGCTATATGCATGAGCATACCTATCCAGAATTCACTACTTATTTTATTATTGTGGCCAATACTATATTATGTTATTATTGGCATAAATAACCATATATTATAACATCCTTATTATATACTATAATAGATATAGTATACTCAGCTATATTCAACTATAATATCACCTTATTGTAGTAGTAAGAAAAAGTATGTGCTCTTATCCAGCTAGGGGTCGGTCTCTCTCTGGTGGTGGTAGTCGAAGGTAGAGTGCACAGACCTAGACTTTGGCTTGAGTTCGGAATCTCCCAAATAATATCAGAACCAAGTACTAGCTATGTCGTATATATGAGTATTGTACTATAGTGTGTTATATACTAGTACTACTACTAGTATTATAGTATTATATATATATATATATATATATATATATTATAGTTATATAGTATATATAGTAATATTATATATAGTATATATATAGTTATATAAAATTCATTCGAAGGCTCTATGATAAGCCGCCCGACGGTAAATTTCAATTGATTCCGCTTTTCAAATATTAGCGATCACTGGAACGTTACTTTCTGAGTCAGAAATAATTCGTTTTCTTTAAGTACTAGGCAACCTCGTGTTAATTGCCTGTCGACTCTAGTAGCAGTATTTCCTTTTTTTTTTTTTTTTTAATTGATCTTCTTTATAAATAAATTTAAGTACAAAAAGATATGAATTTTCATTATATGATATATTATTATAATATATTATAGATAATATATATATATTTATATATATATTATATATATATTATATATATATATAGTTATATATATAATATATATATATTATATATATATATATTAATTATATTGATTTTTGCCTATCGCCTCCAAGTTTGCCACTGAGCTCGCCTACTAATATATGATATATATGAATATTATATATAGTTATATATATGTAGTGTATATAGTATATATAGTATATATATAATATATATATCGTATTTTAATGTGTATGATTATATAATTTATTATTATCTATATGATATTATATATATAGTATTGTATATATTATATGATTGATATATAGTATATATATAATATATATTAATATTTTATATATATATATTTACATTACTATTTATTGTAGTATATAATATATATATATATATATTATAGTATATATATATATATATATATATTTAGTAATTTAGTATATATATATATAAGTATATATATATATTATTATATATATTATAATATTATATATATATATATCAATAGTATTAATGGTTTTTTAATCACGTATGAAGTTGTCTTTTTCAAAAATGATTTTTTTATTTTAGAATATGATGTAAAGCACATTAGTCAAATTTATTTTTAAAGTATCTTAGATATAAATTTGACCTACATTTTGTATACCATTTTTATATACTTAAGTGAATATGTCAGCTTATCTTTTAAATTTAGTTTAGTACTTATGAAAACAGGTGTACTGCTCACAAATAATTCGAGAGATGAAAGTTTTAGTAATTATCATTTGCAATCATAGCTTGGCAAACTAGCATTGCATTTATATAAAAGAAGTTTAACCCCAGTAGGGACTTGCGGCCTGTCAGGCGGACCTATCGTAAAAGGTCCTAGAATGACACGTTCCTACGATCAATTTGCTGTCTGGCCATGCCTATCGTGGATACCGGAAAGTTATCCCATTATTAGTAAAGCACACTACCAATGTATTTAGTAACGTCTGAGTGGGACGAAGCTAGAGTTAATAGAGAATATCTAACATACTCTCGCTCCACCCAGTCTCGAACCTGGGCCCTCTCCCTTGCTAGGCGAGTGCTCTACCTCTAAGCTAAGAGCACTCCTTTGCATTATATTTAGAGAATTACCCGTCAAAACCTAATAGCACAAAAACCACAATTTGAAGTGAATGAGATGAGGCCCTGAGAACATTGGATACAAATCAGTCATATCGGACATAAACTCAGTATAAAATACCAATTTCCCTTCCCCGTTTTTTTTTGTTTTTGTTTTTCCCCAACAAAAACGGGATTGAGACCGACCGCTTTCCTTTCACGATTTGCACTTCGATCCTTTATGAAATTCGTAAGGGTGCATTTTTGTTTCAGTTGGGGATTCGCAACAAGCGTTCCGAAATTTTCCAATTTGTTTTTCAAATTCTCTCTCTCTCAAATCTAATATCTATGCACCTCGTAAAATATATATATATATTTGTCATTCCGTTGTTAAATACTCCATTTATCCATTTTATTATTAATCGTGAATTTGCATATATTTAATTGTTTTTAATTTATTCATTTTTTATTTATTTAATTTATTATATTATTATTATTATTATTATTATTATTATTATTTTATTATTATATTATTAATAATTATTTAATTATTATTATTATATTATTATTATTATTTTTATTTTATATTATTATATTATATTATTATATTATTATTATTATTATTATTATTATTATTATTATTATTATTATTATTATTATTATTATTATTATTATTATTATTATTATTATTATTATTATTATTATTTAATTATTATTATTATTATTATTAATTATTATTATTATTATTATTATTATTATTATTATTATTATATTATTATTCTTATTATTATTATTATTATTTTATTATTATTATATTATTTATTTTATTACTATTATTTTATTCCTTCTATATTCCATTGTTTTAAATATTGCCATTTTTTGTCCAACATATATTCGACACTTTGATGCACGACTCAAAGACTCAAATCCTCAATGCGGTTTTCTTGCCTGCCGCTCAATAGACAAAGCTTGAACGCCCGCGCTCAAGCGGAGCGCTCATAGTAACGCTGCTTGTTATTATTATTTGTAGTCTACATTAGCTATATATTTATATACTTCCTCATTATTTTTATTTCACCCTTGGTAAAACTCATGAATGTGTATAGGGGTATGTACTTAAAAGTCTTAAGTAGTACCATCCAATATACAATTGAGTATATTCATATAATTAAATTATTATATTATTAATATATATATACATATATATATATATATATATCTATATAATATATAATATATATATATATTTATATCATATATATATATATTATTATATATCTATTATTATAATACTATTATTATATATAATAATATTATGTATTATATATATCATATATATTATATATTTTATTATTATTATATATATATATTATATATATTATATTTTATATTATATTATATATAATATATATTATTTAATATTTATATTTATATAATTAATTATTAATAGATTTATTATTATATATTAATCAATAATTATTATTATTAATTATATGATAATTTGACACTTTTTTAGTAATAGTATATATTATAAATTGTACCGATATATAAGTAAATACGTTTTATATGTATTTACTGGAATTGATGTGATATTATTAAACTAAGCAATTTATTTAAAACTAATCCTCATTGCTCCTTATGTTTACCTAATTTATTATTAAATAGTAAATAACTAATAAAAATAAAAAATAAAGTTGATATTACATGTTAAAAAGCAAACGTCATATTTAATATCTCTAATATTATAATACTTTCTTCAATCTAAATATCATAATAAATTATAAAATTTATCGTACTATAGATATTGAAGTTAAATGAATTAATATATCTACCTGATATGATCGGAATTTTTGTCATGTGTCCTGTCTTATTTTCGCGTAGTTAATTTTAAGGTGTTTTGTATCTATAATAAAATATATTAATTTTTATATGTTTAGCTTTACGTGTCAAGGTTTTTAATAAATGTAGATATATAAGCTTTAGAACTTGTTATTACAGATTACTTTACCAGTAAGTATTATTAAGTCAGTAAGCGTCGTATAATGTTATCGTAGACACCATTAAATAACACAAAACTGTGATCGAGATGGATCTCAATAGAGAGATTTCATTAAATATAATTCATAATTATAGAATTCCAATAAAATATTAGTGGAATATATTAATTAATATTTCACAGTAAATATTTGTAGATTACAAATGTTCACTCAACCTTGTAGCTAATGTGGAAGTGAACGACGGTGAAACAGAACCAATTGCAAAATCCGATACTTCCGAGATATACTTACATTTATGATAAAGGATTAATATATATCTAAATTAACTTATATCAATTATTATGCTAGATTGTTAATACTGTATATAATTTATATAATTTATATATTATATGATTAATATTAGTTATGTACTAGTCTTATTAACTTAACCACTATATATTTCAGAGGTACTAATATAAATATATAATATATAAATATTTTCATTATGTACTTATTGTGTGAAACAGTACTCGCACAATTTCTAGTTTTAATACTAGGTTTTTTTTTTAGCATAAGCAGTCCTTGTGTTTTTGTATATTTCACTCTCTAGAGCCAAATCTATATAAAAGTCAGATGTCAAACGGCTTATCATTTATGAAATCTTTGTCTTCATTTCCAATCAAAGAAACAACTAGATAGTCTAGGAATCACTCCAACTTCTACTGTAGTTCACATATTAGCGAGAAGTTTCGTTAGCATACGAGGATTTTTCACGCTCATACTCACTACTGTGGCGTATCATACGCTAACTCGATCTCACATTGCCTTGTATAATATGCTAATTTATCCTAATTGTACTCGAATGTATTTTATCAATAAATAGGATATCCTCATTTGTATCTATTATTTACTTATAAAATATATGATAATTTATATATTTAGAATACATGTATATATTCATAGCTCATAATTTAAAATTTTCAAATATAACTGAACTTTATTTATTTTTATAGACTTAATATCTAAATGTTGTCATAATATTATACTAAAAATTTGGTAACATTAAACACGACTCTCATGCGATACTGATTATCTATCTTTACTTCGAAGCAACATAAAAAAGCTTCATTATACCCTTCACTTATATATAACCTTTAATATTGTGTATATTTGATATATGGTCAATGATATATAACATTATTAGTAAATGATACTTCAAATATAAATTTATATTAATATCATATTTAATAGCTGAATTATATTTAATAAACACATAGATATTTTTGAAATTAACCGCGATAAAATACTGAACTTTTAAAGTTTAGTGGGAGGGTATTATCAACCTTAATTAACCTGATTTTGACCTCTAGTTCTTTTCAACCTGTATAAAAATTCATTTCTTTTAAATTAACAAAGTGTCGTCGTACCTGTCCCTCAGAGCTATGTTTCTGTTATGCTGTGTTGTATAATAGCCTATAACTTTTATTAATTAACTTTAAAATTAATTAATATATTATAATATTCTTATAAGGATAATGGATAAAATTGATTAAATTACACACTTATATTATTATATATATATTATATAATATATATATATATATATTATATATATTATATCTTCATTCTATATATATATATAATATAATTATATTTTATCTATTCATCTACTATAATAATATATTATATATCATATACTATACTATCATTAATATATATATATATATAATATTATATATATCTAATATATATATATCTATTTAATATATATTATTAATATATCATATATTCTATACTTATATATTATTACTTATTATATATATTTATATATATATATCTAAATAGAGTAATATATTATAAACTATATATTTCTATATCTATATATATATTATAATATTATATATTTATATATATATTTTATTTATCATATAATATTAATCATATTATATCTATATACTATATTTAATATATTAATATATTATTATATTCATTATTAATATATATATATATCTAATATCATCTTATTATATAATACATATTAGTCCGTGTGCGTTTGCTAACTACGCAATATATTTTGTCTCATGTGTGTCAGGTAGGTACTCACTTTACCGACACATATATGCTTTGCTGTGCATTTGTCATTTTGTCATTTCCCATTATATATTCTATTTACTTATATTATTTATCTTAACTATCTCTTAATAATAATATATTAATATAAATATCTTATATAATATATATATTAATTATCTGTAGTTTATATTACTATATATATATATATATATTATATATCATTATCATGACCCACTTTATATCTCAAGTAAACCTGGGGTTAGTTAGGCATAGCCTTACAGATAGATAGTCGTAATAATTTTGCCCTCGTCAATAGTTAACCTCACGAGCCTGTCATAGCTTTACCGTCTTACCTACCTTATATTAATATACTTATTTACGTGATAATGACCTACTATCACGCCGAGAAGTCAGACTTCCTCATAAAGATACTACCCTTATAGTGCAATCAGTCTGTTACGTAGTATCTCACCTTGCCCAGGTATGTAGGTATTAACCTATATCTCCAATATACTACTCTTATTATATCGATAGCATATTTATATATCTTCTTACGTCTCTGAGATACAACTCACTCTATAATCATTCAATTACTCCTCTATAATACTTTTCTGACTCATCACTTATTATTTACTGTTCATCTATCAGTCTCGGCGAACTCTCTGCATAATCACTCTCACATTTCGCCACACACTCTCAAATGACAACTAAACATACTTCCTATCATCCCAGAGGCATGTACATTATATAAAGAATACACTATCCACAAATCACTTGCACACCTGAAATACCTAATCAATCTAATGACACAAACCAGCTACTCTACGTCACATAAAATAATAAATTTATCCTTCTCTCCTTTCCCCTTTCTTCACCCCCAGACCTCTCACTCTATCTGTTCATATATTGTCACTACGTCATATATAACAATTCTTCTCCTAACGGCTCTAGATTCAGTCACAATCTACTAGACTCTATACCATTTCGACTGACCATTTCATACTTCATAATAAACCACTATTCTCTATCCGAACATGCTTTTATTTACTTAAACTAAATTCTCATACACATCTACATCACGAGTACAACCAAAGATATGTTTAAATAAAGTCATACCTCATGTCGCACGAACAGACTTAAGAATCCTTTAAATCCCCAAGCGAACATACTAACTATCCTGCTACCAGGAATCCCATCTATATAATCTCATCACCACCACAACCTCCTCCACCAAAATCCTCAGTCATAAACACCACATCCATCGTGCAATTCACGAGTTATTCTGCTGTCTAACCATACATACTGCACAAAGACATTTGACACATACACCCACACTTGTTCCAGTTGCTCCCATCCCAAATCAATTCACATATAACATCAGGACAGTCAGCTCGAACAGTCTATACTAAAATAAACATATAAATATACTTCCTAATACCTCACCGGATTTACTTTCCAACACATCACTAAACTTTATTTACACCACAGACTTCCATTCTAAATGACCTAGAAAACTCTCAACACATGAACAACCTATATCCCACTCACCACATGCACTTATATCTTTGGTTCTCAGATAACATCTGACTACCGACCAAAACCCTAAAACCGTACACAGAAACACATAGCTTTTATCACCTCAAGCTAGCACTACATATAAATTATATTAAAGGTAGTAGTTTCCAGCTACAGCCCTAAATCTCTCATTCCGCTCTCACTTCTTGAACATTAAACAACTTCACATCTAATTCATAATCCTCTCGTACAATTAAACCAGCTCAATTGACCCCTCTGATCCCTCATCATAATCGCCCCCTCTCTCTGATTTATCAACACTATCTATATATTACTAAAATAAACATGTTAAATAAAATAACTCGCACACTCATCACACCACCACATTCCACACATCGGAGTTTCTAACACTATAACTCATCTCAACACTATCAACGAGCCACTATTGCACATATAACATCCAGTTGCAACCTACCACATCACCTGTCTATCACTGTCACTGACAACTTCACCTCGAGATAAGTGCATATTATATTCCACTAGCATCTGAGAAATTCCACATACCAGTATTTTGAACACGTACCATTTTAAACTGTTTATACCTTGCATCCACAAAATGACCTTATAATCTAACCACAACTTGCGTCGAGCTTCATACACCTAAGCAATGGATGTTTTCCAATCCTCCTTCTCGCACTGATCCACCAGACACAGAAAGGGCACCCAAACACTTCCAACAATACAAATTACCCAAAATTTCCCAGAACAGTACACTATGACCCAATTAATAGGTCGCTTTACCTCCCTCTTATCGTGCCCATCAACGTGTGCAGTCAACAATACTCTCTTCCTACCACCACTACATTTCAATTATATTTCCATCCTGCTGCTATTTCTCCCATATCCAACTCCAATAACAGTGGCCCTATTCAATTACATAACAGGACTCTAGCAGTCATATACACATCTCACTCTCACATATGCATGTTCAATTTTACAAAGCACCCATTATGCATACTTCAATATAACATCCCGCCACACTACCATATTCGTCACACACCCTCACAACATGAGCAATCAATCTTCCGTCCACATTACCTCCAAACACTCTAGTTCATCAAGGTTATACAGATTCACATATAAGCAGAATCGTTTCCACGCCTTCATCACTAAACAAATCTTCAATTCTTTAATCAATGCCTTCCGAACTTACTTGTGCTCTATACCACTCATCAACATTTGCCCCTATTACTCCACACTTCCGCTTTGTTTTGCTTCTACTATTTCCAAATACTACCCACACACAATCTCTTCCGTACACTCCGATCTTCCCTCGACAATATTCTTAAAGAACACACATTATACACCATAGTATCCTTCCACTTCTCGCCTAACTAAGACAACTGAGACATTCATATTTAAGACTACCTCACGTTCTTCGCCGCACAAGACCCTCTTTACAAATTATTCAATACCTCAGCTATCTCACATTACACTCATAAGATGCCAACAATTACACATCTTTTTATATTTCTCAGTCACCATTCGATCTCTGATAAGCACATTAATGACTCATGTGTAATATGACGGATATATTGCCTATACCAACTTGGCACTCCTATACATAGACTGCCGACTGAGACGACCGACAACATAAAGCAAGACTACCAGAACGACCATAAAACAAAGAACTAAGATCATAACTGAATGTACATTCATCACACCACGCGACAACACATCTTCCACGAAGAACCAAATTATACATAATCCCGAGTAGACATCGAGCGACCTGGCAGATTATGAGATGAGCACGCGGTACGATTCGACTGCATTTCGGAAGACTCATAAACATCCAACTGTCTGTCGCCGGCGCCCGGCGTCGGCGCTGTTACCTTGTCACAAGCA
>JABUQX010031791.1:20000-25000 GCA_015478945.1 Trachelipus rathkii
TAAGGTTTCTTTTACGTTGCCATGACAACCAGTGTTTTGAAAGCATTATAATTATGCTTTTTCGGAGGCACAAATCGAAATTCCTCCAGTCAATGATCCTTATGAAAAATAATGTTTCGGAAGAAAATAAATGATTTTTATGTAAAATTAGCGTCATTGTATAACATTTTAAACTATTTTAATAGTATAATAGTATTGAAATTATTTTTCCTTACATAGTTGCTTTTATTTTTTTTTAGAGGAGGCCCCGGCCTCCTGTGCTTCCTCTGTAAAACCCCCGCCTGACTATATATATATATAATAGTATATATATATAATATATATATTATATATATATATATATATATATATATATATATATATATATATGATCAAAAATGTTTCTTCCATACTATTAACGCAATATTAAGTTTAATTACTTTAATTAAAAATTATGATAAAATATAAATGATAAAGGTTTGTACCGCTAATTTGTAATATATAAAAAGTTTGGGAAAGATAAACTGTTTGAAGAATTCCTCCCTCTCAATATAACTTTGGAACTATTTTTTATTAATTATTATTATTATTATTATTATTATTATTATTATTATTATTATTATTATTATTATTATTATTATTATTATTATTATTATTATTATTATTATTATTATTATTATTGTATTTTGATTCATTATTTTTTTTAAAAAATTATTATTATTAACTATTATTATTATTATTATTAATTATTATTATATTATTTCATTATTATTATTATATTATTATTATTATTATTATTATTCTTGTTTTTATTGTCATTAATTTTTTTTAAAAATGAGCTACAAATGTTTTCCTCCCCATTTATTTATTACATAAATATATATTTAGGATGTATTAGCTGTAAGCTTTCATGTAGACCATTTTTTATTGGAAAAAGAAAAAAAAATGTTTTTTTTAGTTGGTTTAAACTTTAAATCAAAAACCAATAATGGTTAAAGAAATAAACCTTATATATATATATATTTATATATATATATAAATTATAAATATATATATATATATATATATATATATATATATATATATATATATATATATATATATATATATATATATATATATATATATATATATATATTTAATATTATATTTTATTATATATATATAATATATATATATATATATAAGTAGTAGGAGAAGCCTTCCGGTCGAAAATGACCTTTGACCAACCTACCTGACCTTTGACTTGACCTTGACCTTTTTTTGGCCTTGGACCTTTTTTGAACCTGACCTTTTTTGGGCCGCAATTTTTTACCTGACCTTGACTTTTTTTGCCTTGACCTTTTTTGTCCACCCCTTTGATCTTCCATGGGTCTTTTTTGGCAACCCTAATTTTTTGGCAACCCTAATTTTTTGGGAACCCTAATTTTTTGGCAACCCTAATTTTTAGCACCCTTTCGAAGAAAGGGTGCGCCAGATGGAGGCGAAGCCTCCATCGTACGTATTGCCCCCCCTATTTTACCCCCTCCTAATTTTTTTGGCCGTGGGTCATTTTTTGCCCACGGTAATTTTTGATGTGTCTTTAGGGGCTTAGCCCTTTTTTTTGATGTCTTAAAACACTTGAATCCGACCGACCGCAGTGCGTTTTCACCGCCGCCGCGTTCTGCCGCAGCGGTTTTTCCCCGCCCGCGTGCGCCCGCAGGCGCATTTTCCGCGTGTCCCGTCCGTCAGCCCACCTGAACCGGTGGTTCAAATCCACAGCCCGAAATAAAAGGTATCTTCATAGCCCGAACGTGGATGTGAGCGTATGTCAACCGGGGTATCCCGGGTTTCCGGTCCTTTAAGTACTAATTACCAGAGAACTCCCCATCCCTATTGGTAACGTGAACCTCTGTATGTTAAGGTTTCATACCTTCATCATACAATAACACCTGAAGTACATGCGCTTAATACACTGCGCTATGAGGACACCTACAGTTTTTAGCTTTATTACCTTTATACTATCAAAGATGACGCCATCAAAGATGAGTCATCAAAGATGAACCACCAAAGAAATAAAAATCAATTATTGGCAATACAGATAAATAAAATAAAGGGGAACACAGATAAATAAAAATGGTAATGAAAGAATAATACAAATAAATATTTTATTTTAGTAAAATAGACATATATTATATAACAAATATAAAAATTTTATCTTACAAATATATACATATATGAGATCTGATCATTTAATGATTTAATAGTTTTTTTTTGCAATGAAATTAACGTTCATCATACCATGTCTACAAGTGCGGGCACTACCGTAGAACAAGATTTCCCGTTATTTGAAGTGTGGCGGAACCTTTTTATGCCATTTATTAAGTGACATTACCTTAGTTTATCGGCCTTCGCCATTTTCATGTCAGGAACCTTCATTCGCGTATGGTTTTTCGGTATTTACATTGTGGTTGAGCTGAGTCCATCTACGATTTGGATATCTTTGTGACGTGAAGAATTCAACATCTTCACTCATCATTTGCGTAACAGCTAATGCTGTTACGTCTGTATCCTTGATCATGTTGTAGAAGTGATTTATCGTCGTTTAAGACCATCCAATCACGATTCTTGGTCTTCTCCACATCCTTAATCATCTTATCAAAGTTAATCTTCGCCATGCCTTGGAAGTTAACTATGTGTTCGGTGTCCTTGTTCAAAGTTAATCCTTTTGCTTTTAAAATGTAAGCAAAACTCGAATTCAACCTTTCTTTATCCGAAGTGGCGTAGATTTATGGGGCAATGCACACACGTAACTATCCAGCGTGATATCCCGGGTCCTAAAGCTTCGTTCCGTAAGGTTTCCTCAGAATTTCCCGTATCAGGAATCTATTGGCCTTTACGGCTGTGAAAACATCAGCTGTCGTATCACAGTAAAGACATCGCTGACCTAGAGAATCGAGGAGTTTATATAATTCGACCCCTAGCATAAGCTGTGGTAAAGGAAGCAACAGCAACATTTGTGTGGCCTTTGCCGTTTTATTAGTGAAGCCAGTATGTGTAACTTCAACTATATGTATCACCCGCTACAATGATATTTCTAACCTTAAGATCAGCTCTCTTCATTAAGTCCCAGACCTGGGCGTAACTCGTGCATACGATATCCTCATTCATGGGAATACGTTGAGCTAGTTTTCCCCATAATGAATTGAGGAGCAGCTTGGCTATATAACGCATTCCAGGATTACTTTTAATATTTACTGGATCAAGTGTTACGCCCTCGATGTCCTTGAAATCTCGCAGGTATTGAAAGAATTCTTCACAGTCTTTATTGGTTATTCCATCCGGTAACCCCGAAGCCTCAGTTTTCCATTTCAAGAATGTTTCAATGTATTTGCCGAAAATGTCATTTGAAGGAGTAAATTTCCATATTTCGTGGATCTTTTTAATCTCATAGCCTTTCTTTACAGCTAATTCCAACTCAGGACTGCAGTATACGCCTTTTAACATACGTTGGTTATCGTTGTGTCTGCACTTGCCTTCATAACCGGATGCGCTGCATGTTCTACAAAGTGAAAATATTAGCCGATTGTCATAGCGGGCAGGGAGGACAGGAGTGTACAGATTCTTAGGTGGTAATACCGAAACATACGAGAGGCCGAAATAAGTGGTATCCATTTCTTGAACGAACTTTTCTATGGAAGGAAGATCCCTACCTACAAGTTTCGTGGGTGTCCCTGCTGGAAAGGGTTTTGTTTTCTGGACAAAAGGATACAATGAAGTGAAGTCTAGGTACTTCAATTGAACGCCTTCTGTCGGTGGATAGTAATAGACGAAGGGTTCTGTACGGCCGCCGTACAAAGCTTCACCTACCTGTAGTTTCGCATTTGCAAGTTCATTTCCAATTGACTGCACGTATCTGCCCAGCTTCTCAGTTCGTGTTTCATCGTTGTTGTTTACAATAATGACCTCACACTCTTTTTTCATTTTAGCCCATTCGCATTCCCATATTCTAATTACTTCATAACCTTGTGCCTTGTAATCCGCTTCTTGTCTCATGGTCTTGCTGTACCTATCAAGACTTGACACGCCATGGAGACTTTCTAAACCTTTCTTACATGCTTGGTGCCCATGAAATACACAGCCATGGAAGAGTAAGACGATCTTCTTCATTGCTGTACCAGTTGGAGGAGGGGGTCGTCTGTTATTCAGTTCTATCATTTGTTCATTAACGTTGAGTTGCCGGGACGATAAGAACTCGTTAAGGTCAAAGGGCACATGGTCTTCAGCTGGAATTTCAACGTAGCCGTCAGGCTTTAGGTACCTGTTTTTGATTTTAAATTTACGCTCGCCACCATTCCTTGCATGTTCGATTCGCTGACCCTTATACATCTCCATGAATGTAAGCCATTTCACACCATCATACGAGTAGTTTGAATCATCAGTACGTCCTATATGGGCCAGAGTATTTTCAGGCATGAAATGCATTTTATATACCATGAACGATAATGCAGCAATGGTAGAACAATCAAGTAGGCAGTCAACTTTATGATCCTTAAGGAAGATACCCCTGAATTTCTCGAAGGATTGGCGAAGAATATTAACATCTTGAACGCAGTACGTTGTACATTCCTTCATGATATCTGTATCTTATTGTTTAAATGTTTGATACAACGTTCAACATCAGCCTTTTCATGTCGACATGTCTCTGATGTGTCTCAAAAGGTTTTCCTATCCGGCAATTTTAACCCTTGTAATTTATATTCTTCAGGGTAAGAAACGGTAAGGGAAAGAATCCTTTAGAAAGCTCAACCTGTAATAACCCATGCACTTTAGGAGTTTTTTCAGTGTCACAGGGCATAACATTAACGTGTCCTAAATGGATGTTGTGGGTTAGCTTGTCATAGTTAATTTTGGTTTCCGCGCTTTCACAGGAATTGGAGGATATGGAATGGACGGTAGGCCTGGCAAGCAGTTTGCTGTAAACAAACTGATTGTCAAACTTACCGCCATTATGAGCTGCAACTAGAATATTTGTCTTCTTG
>JABUQX010031791.1:30000-45000 GCA_015478945.1 Trachelipus rathkii
TGAATGGCCATCGATTTGAAGACTGATCCGTTTTAAATTGAAATGCTGGAATTTAAAGGTTGGCTTTTTATACTTGCCTACTACAGCTGTATGTTCAAGCATTCCTACTACAACTTTCAAGGGCAGAGTCGCATTAACAATGTTGGGAATGTTATATCATTGATAACACCAGGTGTAAAGTTAAAATCTTTTGTCTCCACCGTATCAACGGATCTTTGCGGTTGAGGAAAGCAAGTGATTTTCAATTTCATAGATGTCTGTTAGCTGTGGTTTCACTCTTGCGTACATAAATATAGGTCTCAACAATTTGTAAATTGGAAGATGGCTGGTACTTCGTAGCACCAACTTTATAGTGTAGTACTTTCAAAGCAAACTTGCGTGCAGCCCTAGTCAATTCAACTTAAGTTCCACACCTGGGAGTAGACAGGTCGTCTGATTAAGTAGATCCCATTAGTCTTCCGTAAAATCGTACGTGTTACTGAATTTCGCAGCCCTAGCAATAACTGCCTTAGTCTACATCTTTAAGCTGGTAGAACCCACAGGATTCAGGTGGATTGTTTCGCCATCTTCACTGAAAGTTTAAAGATTGTTGACTTGTAGCATTTGTACGCGGTATTAAGGCTGTTAGCCTTGAATTAACAGGGTTTCAATTAAGAAATATTTTCCAGCTGATTGAAAGCGTATACAAGAACGTTACTCTCAGTGTAAACGACATGATCATCGGTATATAGTAGGTCGCTCCGTCTGCTGATAAGTATCCACTTTTCAGTATAAATGGATTGTCGCTGGGATCGATGGTTAAAAGTCCCGACCAGTCACTAATAAACTTAAAGGTGCTCGCTATTGGTTAATCGAGTGAGTGGGATTGGATAGATACGTAATTGCTATTAAGCAGACTAACTTGGGTGGGCGGAACATTAAAAAGATTTAATTCTGATTTACAACAGCCATGAGACGCACTGGTTAAGAAATGCATCCTGTCGGGTCAAAAGCTTTCCTAAGAATGAATAGAATATAATATCACACCTCTTATATACTTTACCTAGATAAGGTTATATATATTCTGATGAGCCCTCAGTTCCATTGTAACCTTTAGGCGAGTAAGAAGTGTTATCGAACCTTCGTGTAAAGAACCTTGCTATTTTACTGTGTTCATCATGCTCAGAGCTAGCCGTTCATCTCTATACACGACATTGTACAGTGGGAGGAAATTCTTCCAGTCTATGGAGTTTCAATTGTTTATAAAAGAAGACCCGAAGGTAGTGAATTTTACACGTGTACTAGCTCCCGTACAAACTATAGTAACCAAAGGGTATTTATGAATACAGAAGAACTACTTAATGTATGTTTACAGGCCGAAACATTCATTTCGCAGTGTAGTAATCCATCGGGCAGTTTAATCGGCACAAAAGTAGTTATCAGCCAGAGTGTAACGAGGAAACCTAAACAGCTCACTATCGAGTTTTCAAAGAAACATAACATAACCAGAATGGAGGTGAGATGGAGAGCGTATAACTCGTGTACATTTAAACGTACCCGGTACGGTTTCTTTATTACAGGAATACAACAGTTGAAGTATATGACCGAGATTCGCAAGAGGGTGTTATTACAGAGTGTAAGGTCAGAAATGTTGAGTAATCACGTAAATACGGCCCATTATATGCTGTATGAGGAATACTACACATTTAAGAAAATGCTTGCGGGTAACTCTGAAGATATTATTGAATACTTCTTGAGATCCCTAGATATGTATAAATTTATTTCAATGTTTAAAAAACAATGGTGTGATTCTATTTACACTGATGGACCAGAAAATAAACATGCTATGATTTCTATACGTGATCTTTTCACATATATATTAGGAGATGGCGTGCATGTACTAAGAGAATACCTATTGGAAAACGACCTGAACGAGTGGCATATTTGTAAAGCTTTCGAAAGAGTAAGTTTGAAATAAGCGTAGAACGAATCTTTAGGTTAACGTATAAATATATTTAAAAAGGAAATCTATGTATACTACATCCTTACTGAACTAACAGATGTCAATCATGGAGGATGTGCATAAATTCATGTTCCGTACACCTGCGACGTGTCTTATAGCCGGTCCAACTGGTTGCGGAAAAACATTTGCGATACTAAAATTATTAAGTGAATTAGAGATACTTTGAAGAGCCACTTGAAATAATATTTGGTGCTATAACGTATTCAGTCGAAGTTTAAACGAAATAAAAACTTATCATTTCCATGAGGCATCATATGACGTTAAAATCGATTAAGAGAACATAAAAAGGACATAAGGTAATAAACTGGATGACCTTATACAAGGTGAATATGAGGTACCGAACAATTTAAGTTTATTTCTCATATCTAATATTCTGGTGTTCGTTCATAACCCAGAACATTTTTCACCAAAGCAAGACAGGATGCGTAGTATCTCATCGAATACCCAATATTTTTGTTCTTTTCGGTCAGAGACGGCGACAGAGTCAGATCAATGTGCTAGCCAGTCAAATGTTTCCCCTTCAAAGGAAAGAGTTCTTAAAAAGTATATAAAGAGGTTACATCGATCCCTCATTATTTGATGTGCGAACTTCACCCTAAAAACACATACAGAGTGCTGCTCCCACAACATTGCTACCTTCGAAATCGAAACTGTTTATATTCCTGAGTAATGTTGATAAAGAAATATTTACCGTGATGAAAAACTTATAAGACTTAGTAAAAAGAAGAGAAATTACTAAACAAACACTGCGCATTGCTAACTGTATCTGCGAGATTAGCTTAAATATGGGGTGTAAAACAGGTATACATTGAAACTGGTCAGAGAGAAGTTACGTGTCACAGCAACATCATTCGTTAACTTGTCCGCTAAGTAGACAAAAGAATTGAAAGCATAAAAGAACTGTGACAAAGGGAGGCGAGTTTTCCTCCAATTACTCTTCTCCGTAGTTGGCCCTTTGTTGTCTAAACTGCTAACAGGAAATCACACGTAAGAATGAAGAAGGCTGTAGTAATCCCCTTCGAGCAGTATACAAAGCTACAGGATAATTCTCTGATTATTCCTCAATCTTCCCGAAACACTACTCGATCCGCGAGTTGAACAAATACGTATTTTTGAAAAGGAATTAGCAGAAATATTAACTTCAAAAGTTAATGTAGACGAGAAAAGGATGAAATATCAGGAAATATTACAAAAATTATTAGAAGTCAAAGACAAGTATACAGGAATGCATCCTATTTCAAATGCAGTTTCACGGGAATATGAAGAAGAGATTTTAAAAAAGGTTTTAGGAAAACAGCTTGCCACCTACATTGAAGAAAAAGGAAACGCATTATATGTCTTTAAAAGATCAGTTAAATGAACGAATGGGACAGATTGTAGTAAAGATCAACCCCTTCAGGGTTCAAATAGTAGACTGTCTCAGACTTAGCCCGGATTGGAAAACGAAGCACTATCACCAGGATGAGGTCGTCATTAAACGCGAGTTACAGGGATCAATTTATCCACGCAGCTTAATGGCCTAATTAAGCAGGGGCTACAGGATTGGATAATCAGTCACGGTTCGCCGAACCTGTACTCTAATGAATCCTTACAAGGGAAATATACATCGTTAGAGCAAAAACAATAAGTAGTCACAAGTAATAGAAAAAGGAAATGAATTAGCGCGAAACTGTTAAGAATGTAAATCACATTACAGCATTGATACAAAGATACAACTGTTCACTTTCATCATAAAATTTATACAGACACAGTCGTGCAAGGAGATACAGGAATACACGGATCATTCTGTATTATACAAGAAAGGCGTTTAACTCAATAGCCTGAAAAGTGTTAACCTCCGCCTCTTATGTTTCACCATCAAAATCCTCTCCGCCTACAGAGATTGTTGAGGGAACGTAAGCAGTAACAGGGGGCGGAGCTATATAAGCTCCGCCCACCTCTTATTCATGTATATAAACCCCACGCGTACTCTAGCAACCGATATATTTGTATTCCTGCCTTCCAATGGTTAGTAGTTGTGTTACGACCGAAATGACGTGCCTAGTTAGAAATATCACGGTCAGTGAGTTATCGTCTTGGTCTGTGGTACATCAGCATTGTGCTATTATCTTACGTTTTAGAAGGAGGCCTTCAGGGGATCGCTACATTACCTGCTTAGCCCCCTTACCTGGCTATAATAAGCCGCTATTCATCTCGGTTGAAAGTCTCAGCATCATCATGGAAGCTGTTTCGGACTGGGTAGCGAAAGACTACATAAACCTCAGTTTGTTAAATGAATGGGCGTTATCTGTATCACAGGGTGGTCCTGAC
Source organism: Trachelipus rathkii (assembly GCA_015478945.1). Taxonomy (NCBI): domain Eukaryota; kingdom Metazoa; phylum Arthropoda; class Malacostraca; order Isopoda; family Trachelipodidae; genus Trachelipus; species Trachelipus rathkii. The sequence goes on from JABUQX010031791.1 coordinate 34,313, forward strand.
GATCACAAGCGTTTAACCTTGGTTTTTTCCTTACATGAAAACATTCCAAGGGTACATATAGGCTGTTGGCTTCGACGTAATGCGTCATCTGTTTTCTCATCAAGTGCACATGCCGTAACAATAAGTGGTAAAGAAGACATCGAGTTGTTCCTAAAGATGAACGAAGAATTCCTACATAGATTAGAAGATACGAATACCTTGGAGGACCTCATACACACAGCGTATCGATTGGTTTACGGTATCTATAGTGATAGTTTTATGTTTAACTCTAACAACGTTGCTAAGATGATGGAGGTTGTAGATCTTAGTCGTTTTACTCATGTATGGAACGAGGAAATGACCGGAGCTAAAAGAAAATCTACCGTTTACTTCTGAAAGATTTCATCTGCGAAATGTACTTCTCATTCAGCGGGGGGGAAGGGTAGGATTAGATTCCTACATCGAAACGACGCAAGCAATTCTCGATGCATTAAAGTAATTATTATTATTACTGTAAATATTACTACCTCTGTGTAAATATTACCGTAGCATTGTAAATAAAATGTTTTTTATATTTTTACATTTCCTTATCCTTTTCATTTTTGGCCCTATGCCAATCTATATTATATAATATATATAAGTATATATATATATATATCATATTTTTATATTATATATATTTATATTTTATATATATATTATTGTTATTATTTTATTAATTATATTCTTTATTTAAATGGTTATTCATTTTATATTATTTTTTTTTTAATTTTACTTTATTATTTTATTTTATTATTTTATATATTTTTTATCTTTATTATTATGATTTTATTTTATTTATTTTATATATTCTTTTTATAACCATATTACACATTCTCTATATTTTATTTTTATTTTTATTATTTTTTTTATATATATAATATATATATATATATATATTATATATATACTTATATATTAAGATTATATATATATTATAATATATATATATACTATATATATATATTATAATAATATATATATATATATATATTAAAGCCGTTTAACATATGTTCAGTAGACAACATGGATGCGAAGGAGGTAGTTGATAAACATTACTTCACCTGAGGGAACCAAATAGTTTTGGGGTTTCACTAGATTCGCATTAAATATCCTGATGTTGAGAAAAGAGCTAAAAATATCTAGAGGGGTAAGAGGCATTTTACTCTACATAAGCCGTAAGAAAAAATCTCCTACCGTAAACCACAGCCTACCCATGCGATAGTGTGTGGCAATTAGATTTAACTGAGATGAGTAAACTATAGTTCTCTATAATAAACGGATTTCAATAATCTACTTTACTATTGACGATACTCTAGATTACTACTGGCTGAACACCTTCAAAAAACAGAAAAAGATCAGCTACAGTAGCCAGTGCAGTACTTGAAATTATAAAGGACGAACGGAGAACACCTATCATTTGACAGATTCAGGAATGGAGTTTCAAGGGCGAGAGTTTCAGGGCTTTGTCTGGGTTTGCCTATAAGCTACTTACAATACATTTCCGTAAACAAAAGCGGCTATAGTGAAAGAGATCCAGCGAATGTCTAAGGGCCATGCATCGGTATTTTAGCTAAGATGAACACTTTAAATATATTGATATTTACTGGATCGACCTGGCTTAATCCCTATACAGGTTTTACCATAGAAACTTATAAAGTCAACTCCTTTAAGAAAGTCAAAAACGAAGAGGCCTATTACCATCGTATAGGGCATGAAAAAAGAAACAAAATAAAAGATATTCAGGAATAAGGTGAAACGATTATGTAAGTATACTCGACAGCCGAAGATTTCCAGAAAGGGTTATTAGAAGCCGGATGGACTACGGAAGTTTTTAAGTTCACAATATCCGACCACTAAGCCGTGACAGTTTAAATATTATCTGGAGGATTTAGATGGTGAAAAATAAAAGAGAGGTTCTATAAACAGGAATACCAAAAAGTCAGTCATCACTGCAACTCACGAATTATAAAATTTGAAACAATATAGGTACAAGGTAAAGAAAAATAACACAGGTACTGGATGAAATGAGGGTATCCTGCTAAGTTTAATACTCCTATATAAAAGCAAGTGAAGTTAAGAATCATTATTCAGTTGTCAAATCATGGAGAGTATAGATCACTTTTATTTAACTCTACCATCTTCAGCCTCTCTGGATATACATCCTGATAATAAACTCGCTGATTTTTACTACTGAGCTAATTAACCATGTTTACCTTGAACGATCAGCTTATGAAGTGGGATTATGTGAAATGATTTTAAACGGACATAGAAAATTTACCACCGGATCTATTCTGGATGAAGGTATACAGAAGTGTAGAATGTGTTGAAACTATATTACAAGTTGGAAGGTACTCGTTTTCTGAAAAGGACTACAGCTGCCAAAAAGGTAAATACGGCTACATTGCTACAAAAGAATACTTCATTGAAGAATTTGCTCTGCGCCGGTCTTATTTTAATTCAGTACCTGCTATTTTCATCATTTAAAACGAATCTTCTATTGATTGTGAGTTTATTATGGTGTAAGGATTTTGGTATACAAAAAACTGATATGCGACGAAACCATGAAGAATAAATGTAATAAATATCTTTAAGATCAAAGCAAGTGTAAACCTGCGAGACCGTGATACGTTTTTTTTCTCGAGCGATCACAATGGCAAAGAAAACATATTCGTAAGCGGTATGGTGAATGGACTATACTTCACGATATCCTACTATGCTGAAGAGGGTTTCATACTACTTTCTGTGAGATAAACCCTTAACTTGCATGAGCAGAAAAGATGACGCGGACCGCGTGCTGCATTATACACTGTACCCCCCTCCGAGATGGCCAGTCGACTGTTGGCTCTCACATCTACACCGAATGTTGTTTCACATCAGTAGCTGGGGGCAACGTTACCAGCCCCTTTGTTACGAGTTTGTCCACCTACTGATAAGGTGATACCTTTCGAATGTGCATTACTTCCTCTAAAGTAAATCCGAAATTTGCTCTATTTTTAAGGGCTATACATAAAAAGCGTAGAAGGGAATGCAATACCGCTTTACACGGGCAGCCTGATATCGTAACATGCAGCCGTACGGCGGAAAGGTATTTACTAGACTTATACGTGAAAGCACTATATCGAACTTGTGAGGTTTCCGGTTGCAACCTCACCCCCCCATTTAAATCAGCTGATTAGTTGGTTTCCGGCTCATTCAAATAACTATCTCTTATCACTGACAAGTATTAGTTAAAAAAAATCTCTTAGTTGTTTGAAAATGGGGCCTGAGACCCCGGTACCTCTTCTGTTGGCTCTAGAATCAACGCGGCCATTGGTGTTCTAACCGGTTTATTCTTTGCCGGCTCTTCGAGAGGTGCCATGTCCTCTTTTGAAAATCGCACCGGACCCAGTCATCCATAGGCTAAAAAGCTGTAACAGGCCTGCGACTATAAAGAAACTTTTGAACGATATCGCCACGGGCGGGATGCAAGTTATCTTTGAAACGTTAGACTAGACTCTCGCTCTCTCGCTCTCGTTTTCTAAACAATCAGGAAAAAATGACAGGTCAGGGCTTAAAGAGAGGAAAATCAAGGTCAAGGTCAGTCAAGGTCAGACCAAAAAGTTACAAACAACACTTCAGACCAACTAACGAAAGAAACAAGAACCGAAGAGCGGACAACGGAAGAACGCTTCGGGTCTATGAACGAAAAGCATCGCACGCAATAAGAGCGTAAGCATACGTAAAAACGCAAAGAAAAAACACATAAACGTAAAAATCAAAGGGATATTTTTTCATTGTAAATAATAAAACTTAAAATTAAATAAATAAAATAATTTAATTACAAGAAAACCTTATCGTTTCCGATACAATCATTCCCGTCACAGATATGTGAACTCTATACCGATTACTTAAAAAGCGCCCTCTTGAAGATCTCGTTAATGTATTCTCAGCTAAAAACCCAATACTCAACGATTTTATTATTGTTCAGGAAATTCTAAAAATGATGTAATTTTACTCAATAAAAGAATATTTTTATAATAGCGTTTCAATGTATGATTCCTCATTGTATTCCCTTTATTTTAAAAGAAAACTATGCGTATAATAACTATTTACTGTATATATATAATCTTATATATATATATATATATAATATAGTATTATATAGTTATATATATATAAGATCGCGTAATAGCGGCGATGCTATTATTTTTTTAATATTCTATATATATCTCTTATATATATATATATATATATATATAAAGCTCTTAATAAGGACTACATCAATAATTTCTGAAGATGTACTGTGACCTCTAAACATATTTTTTCACATTTGATGTATTACACAAAATTTCACAAATATGTAATAAAATCCTTAACGAACAACCCTCTTTTCATTCTATTCATGACTTATATCTATAAATATATATATATATATTATAATTATATATATATATATATATATAATATATCAATATATTATATATATATATATATATACTAATATTATTATATATAATTTATTACTATATAAAAAAAATATATAATTTATATAATATATATAAATCACATTTTTATGAAATAAAAAAAAGTAAAATAAATAAAATATATTTAAAATAAAAATAAATAAAAAAATAATAAAAATAAATTATAATACTAATATAAAAATAAAAAGAAATTAAAATAAAACTATAAAAATAAAATAAAATAAATTAAATAACATAATAATCCTTTAAACGATCAAACCCTCTTTTATTCCTATCATGCTTATATTATATATATATATATATATTATATTATATATATATATATATATATTGTTATAATATTATATATATAATATAATATATAATTATATATATATATATATATAATATATTAATATATATCTTTTCCAAGTAACATACTAATAAATAAAAATAATAAATAAAAAAATAGCAATAAAAATTAAAATAAATTAAAATAAATATATAATAATAAAATAAAAGAATAATAATATAAAATTAAAAAATGTAGTAACATTAATAATAAGAATAAAAAATCTTCCTTAAATAAAATAAAATATAACAATAATAAATTAACTATGTAAATAATTAAAATAATAATCCTGTCACGATCAAACCCTCTTTCATTCCTATCATATTTATATATATAAATATAATATATATATTATCTTATTATAAACTCTATTATTATATATATATATATATTATATTATATATTATATATATTATAATATAATAAATAATAATATTAAAAAAAAAATAACATAATTTAAATTTATTAATAAATATAACAAATAATTAAATTTATTAAAAAAAAATAAAAATAAATTAAAAAATAATAAAAATAAAAATAAATAACATATTAATTAGATATAAAAAATAAATACAAATAACATAAATAATTAAAAATAATCAAAATAATAAACCCTTTAACGAAATTAATGACAGACTTCGACTTTTTTTTCATTTTTAGGCAAATTACTCGAATATATATATATATCTATATAGTATATATATATATATTATATAGATATATATATATATATATAACTATATAATATATATATATATATTATATTATTAATATATAATTTGAACTTATATATATATATAACTTAGTATATATAATATATATATATATATATTAGTATGGTATATATTAATATATATATATTATATATATATTAATATACTATATATTATATATATATTATATAATATACAAAATTATATACTATTAATATATAATATATATATACTTATATTTAAATAAAATAATTTAATAAGACTTGCACTTTTTTCATTTTTAGAAACTTATCGAAATATATACTATAGTATATATATATATATTATATACAATAACAATCTATATATATTATATATATATAATATTATATATTAGATCTATATATATATATATATATATAATATATATATTTGAACTTAATATTAAATATTTTTTAATTTACTTTTCTCCATTTCTTAGACTTACTCGAAATAATATATATATATATAATATATATATATTATACTATATATATATATATATTTATATATATATATATATATTATACTATATATAATATATATTATATTTATATTTTATTACTTATTTAATTATATTTAATAATTCACATACAGACGGTTACTTTAATTTTTTTATAAGAGATAAATACTTTACAACTAGTGTGACTCTGTTTCGAGGAGTAGATTAACACTTTTTAGTAAACACTATTCTAATGCTGATCTTTGGAGTTACTTCATCTTTTATACACAGTCATAGGGAAGGGGGCGGCCCTCCAAGCCTCGGAAACGCCCTATTTTTAGACAAGCTTGAAACCTTTCGAAGGCTAGGTACAATTTACATTTGCATATTTTATAACAAGATAACGATGAACCTTGTACAACGTAAACACTTAAAATATTTTGGGCTCGAGATAATTAACGAAGGCTTTCTCCTTATCGGATTGACCCAGATGCCCTCTCGGTAATATTCAGTTAATTATCTGCGCTCCAAAATAAATATTATAATTACAGTGAAATGACCGTTTAACAGAGGTTTTTAAGATATTATCCACGAAAGGTTATCTTAGGGTCCTAAATAAATATTATTCAGGTCTGGAAGATACGCTTTTAAGATGTTATCTGGCAAGACGGACGTGAATAAATTTCCGTAAGGTCAATTTTAATTAACATTTTTACTAAATAAATAACGATCTCACATGGTTAAGCGTACCCTTGCGGACCGCCGGTAGTACCTCTGTTAATTATCAAGGCTCCTAAATAAATATTATTCAGGGCTGAAAGATAGGATTTTAAGATGTTATCTGGAGAGGTCATCAGAATAAATTACTGAAATGTCAATTTTAATTAACATTTTTTACTAAATAAATAACGACCGAGAATGACCTTATACGGTTAAGTATGAATAAATTAATGTAATCTCAATTTTCCTTTTCTTATCTGTAATCCCCTAAGTCCAACCTTAATAGAAGCAAGTACTCTCATACGCCAGTTCTATTTTGGATGGGCGGAGGAAGTGAAGAACCGGGGCTTGCGCAAAAAAGATGCGCACGCAGACAAAAATCTCTCTCTCTCTCTCTCTCTCTCTCTCTCTCTCTCTCTCTCTCTCTCTCTCTATATATATATATATATATATATATATATATATATATATATATATATATATATATATATATATATATATATATATATATATATATATATATATATATATATATATATAATAAATATACATTTACGGATAGCGCTTGACGGCTTCCAAGCACCGTAATAAGTACCTAGGGATGTTTCTATTAGTGTTCTATGAGTATTAGATGAGTGCCAGGTGAGTGCCAGGTGAGTCAGGTGAGTGCCAAGTGAGTGCCAACTGAGTGCCAATGAGTGCCAAGTGAGTGCCAATGAGTGCCATAGTGCCAAGTGAGTGCCACATAGTGCCAACTGAGTGCCACTTTTTTCAAGCCTTTTCTAGCCTTCCCTGAGCACTGAATAGCCCTAATATTGGTGTCTACCCCTAGGTTATAAGGTACGCGGATTCGATTGGTGTATATTACAAGTTGCTAGGATGCGCGGATTTGAACCAGCGGTCCAGGCGGGCGGGAACGCGAAAAATGCGCGCGCGGGCGGACGCGGAGGGCGGGAAACGCAACCGGGCTGGCGGCGGCTGGCAAATGAACGCACCTGCGGGGGCCGAGGATCGAGGACATCAAAAAGGGCTAAGCCCCTAAAGACATATCAAAAATTACCGTGGGCAAAAAATGACCCACGGCCAAAAAAATTAACCGGGGTATGTACAACGGTTGCTGACGCAACCGTTTGGCGCACCCTTTCTTCGAAAGGGTGCTAAAAATTAGGGTTGCCAAAAAATTAGGGTTGCCAGAAACAGGTAAAAAATTTGGGCAAAAAAAGGTCAAGGTCAGTCAAGGTCAAGGTCAAAAAAGGTCAAGGTCAGTCAAAAGGTCAGGTAGGTGGTCAAGGTCATTTTTCTCCGGAATCCCCCCTACTACTTATTATATATATATATATATATATATATATATATATATAATATATATATTATATATATTATATATAATATATATATATATATATATATATATATATATATATATATATATATATATTATATATATATATATAATATATATAATAATATACATTATATATATATATATATATATATATTATATAGTATATATATATATATATATATATATATATATATATATATATATATATATATATATATATATATTTTATATTATATATATATATAATATATATATATATATATATATATATATATTATATATATATATATATATATATAGCGGTGTATTATAATAATCCTACATATCGTCCAATATCTAGAAACGATGAAAATACATTATGTAAAACGTTATGTGAATTCCAAATGTTCAAGAATTCCTTTTGCTCTAAATATAACACTTCTTTTTTTTAAGCATTACATTTAAAAGAAAAACTGCTCTGGAAAGACTTTCAACGCTTACCAACTATATTTTCTTTCGTTTTCACTGAATATTGAAAGGCAATTATAAGATATTTTTGTGAATAGAAAGTGAAAAACTTTCAACGTAGCAATGAGTAATATTACACTGACCCTTTTTTTGTAATAAATTTATAAAGAATACTTTCTTGCAATTAAATTGATATAAGTTTATTTTTATTTCTTGCAAAGGATTTAAATTAATTTGAATGTGAGGTTTGATCGGTTTTGGAAGGTCTATAAATATTTCCGTTATATCATAGATTTTTTCATGAATAACCAAATGAAACCAGTGCAAAGTGTCGTGCGTAGCTAGTAGTAATTAAGAGCCATTAACGTCACCTTTACTTTTGTGGCTACCACTCTTAGTAATAATTCCCATAGTATGGAGTACTCAATGGAAAAAAATGGAAGATATGCAATATGGATCGTTGGGTGTATGTTTAAACTTACCAAATCGAGATGTCATGTGGTAATCACACCAGCATTTTCGAGAGCGTGGTACTTTCCAACGTCAGATCCATTATTATGGTACTCCAAGATTCATCCAAACACCCGATGTAGAGGAGAATGTGCTAAGTAGTACTGATGAACATCTTGGAGTTAACGCGCACATACTACCCAAAATGTTAATGTTTCGTATATGATTGTGTACATAACTCTTTACAAGAAACAAATATGCCCGAATCGTGTACAGAGAGAGAATACTTTCACCGACGCAGATTTTCATCCACGGATACGTTTTTGTCCACTGTTGCTAAGACAGTTCTACAATCCACATTTTCAATCAAGTGTTCAGTTTATAGATAATGAAAGTATTCGAGAGATGCAATTATGAATAATTGCAATGAGCATCAGTGGAATGACGGAAACCCTCTGACTATTAAAAAAGGTCGATATCAGCTAACATTTGCCTGCAGTGTATGGTCCAGTATCGTTAGTGATTATCTGATAGAACCAATATATAAACCAAACAATCACACGGGTAGTTTTTGGAGCACTTACCGGAATTAATGGACGATATTCTACAACCCAGTAGCCGTAAATTTTGGTTGCTAGACAGTATCTAGACTATCTAGACGATACGTTTCAGAACCGTTGGATTGGGAAAGGATGACCGATAGGTCAGCCTGACCGCTCAACTAATTGCTTCACAATGGTCTTTTATTGGAACCCATTTACAAAGTATTTTGCATACCATGCCAGATCCCATAGTAAACAGTCAATTCAATTGTATAAATCAAATCTTTTAAGTTATACAGAAATCACTCGAAATCCTGGAGCGTGTTCATCACTCTTTAGTATAGCGATAAAAAATAAACCTGTTTGTCCCACTGACTGTTTCAAATATATATATATTATATATATATATATATATATATATAATATATATATATAATATATTATATATATAATATATATATATATATATATTTTTTAATATATATATATAATATATCTATATATAATATATAACATACACTATAGTCTATTAAATATATATATATATATATATATATATATATATATATATATATATATATATATATATATATATATATATATATATATATTATATATTATATATATATATATATATATATATATATATATATAAAAGGTCTCTAAATAGACTTTCTATATATATTATATATATAGGATCATGTTGATTATCAGCTTCCACCTTCATATACATATCGATTGTATGAATTCGAACACATTTCATAAAATTGAAGGGAAAATGCTTAAATTCAAATTGAAACTTTAATACTAAAGCAGCTTCAGCACCTTTATAAATATTAAAACCATAACCTTACTTAATCAATATATTTTATCGTCATAAACTTTTTATATTTAAGATCTAATTCACTCTTAAATAAATAAAAAAAGAAATAAATAAAAAAAATTAAAAAAAAACGCTGCAATTTCTGAACATAAAACGTACTAAAATTTTGCTAAACATGCATAAATCGTTCCAGCATATACTCCGTCAGTTTTGATTTTTTTTTTAATATATTGCTAGTATATGATACTAACAATGAATTTAAGTGGTGAGTAACTGGTGACGGACATGATTCAAAAATATATTTGACCTGTTTTTTTTTTTTTTTGCGATTTTTTTTTTTTTTTTTTGCTTTTTTTAAAATATTGGTAGTATA
>JABUQX010031792.1:0-42500 GCA_015478945.1 Trachelipus rathkii
GATTTGGATCTCCAGAAGGCTCGCTGAGGCTGAGCAGTGAAACTCCGAGTTCTGCCGCCTCAAACCCTGCAGGTAACTTGATTCGCTAAAACTAGGCTAAATCTACTAATATATATATAATTTATTAAGTATAATTATATAACAAATAAAGATTTGTCATTTAAGATTTAACTAATAATCTTTGATCTTGAATTAAATATTTTATTGTTTCAGTGCTCACACACTCAAATTCTGTTGCGACAACAGATGTGAGGATATACAGGCTGGCAGTCAAGGGGTCTCACAGTGGAGGAGACCATGCTAATCCACGCCCCCCTTTTTGGGGGGTTGGGGGGGGGGGGGGGGAAAAACCTTTTTTTTTTTTTTTTCAGGGGAAAAAAACCCCCCAAAAGCGGGGCCCAGTGGTGGCCAACAGATCAAGAACTTGTCGCCAAAGAAACTGAGGCTCCTGTGGGACAGGTAGTAGATATGTTACTATTAAAAACAAAAGAAATTTAGGCGTCAAGAAAATTGTGCGTTAATTATAGACAAGTTCATTTTATAAGTTTTTGATATTTATATTAATTATATTTATTTTCTGCGGATGGAACTCCCTATATGATAGTGTGTGTGGGATTTTTTGGGGGTTTTTTTTTTCCCCCCCCCCCCTTTTTTCTGGAGGTTTAAGGGTCGAAAACAAATGGATGCCATTACACCATCCTTCAGTCAAGGCAGCCAAGTGAGTTCCTCTCACACGAGGTAGACGTGAGGTTAAATATAAGAGTATTTTTAGAGTAGCAATTCTCTTTTAATATTTTTATTAGTTATTAATAAATTGTATTAAATTAGTATGTGGTATAGTTCTTTATTCCATTAATCCCTGTTCTGTACCTGTACCATCGCTCTTGCTTGCAACACTCATTTCGCTACTTTCGTAAACAGATTCTAACTGAATATATCCACCTTTTTTTCCGGTCGTCCGACAGGCAAAACACTCTCACATGTGGTCTGATACACTTCTTAAACCAAATGTGTTCTCACTTCCACAATGTCCAAAAACAATCTACAAATCTTCATTCAAATTTGCAGTCTTTGTCCGTTCCCGAAGACACGCTTCAGTGATAAACTCCGTTCTAGTTTTATCCAATCTTCCTACGCAAGACGCCCTCAGAATTGTCCATCTGTACAACCTCACTCTTGATCTATTGCCTTTTCCATTACAGGATACCTCGTCTCGTGGCTCCCGTATTTTTAATTAATAATCATTTGCTTACGTAAGCAAGCAATTATTCAATTTTCACTTCTTTCAGTCTATGAACGAGTTACACATTGGGTCATGCAGCTGTGGGCAGTGTCTTGATATGCTTCAGGGGGAGAAAAGGGCATACATGGGCACCCTCCTACCCCAACTTTTGGTTGATGAAGACCAGGCTTGAGGCAGAGTGAAATATTCATTTGTGTATGCGAAGCACTATACAGGCCCTCCCAGTGGCTATGATAAGAGGTTTGGCCACCCGTCTTATCAGAATCAGGACTCCTTATGGCCACTGCCTTCACCCTCCTTCACCTAAGGGCCTAGAAAAGCATTGCCCTACTGGTGGAGGAGATCAGGGGACAGGATTACCCGGAAGATGGGGACTCCATTCAAAACCACTGAGAACAGCATCAGCGTCGTTGGCCAGCAACAGAAAAAGACCCACAATTCGACGCACTTCCTATATCAGGTAAAATTGTTTTCTAAGAGTAGTTTGGTACGCGAGGCAGCCAGCAACAGGAGTGGAAATCGTAATACGAAAGTCCATGGAGGAGTGGGTGCCCTTCAAGATAGATCCGAGCTGTTCCTGTTTCCCCAACCAGCATAGGGAGATATGGATAGATCTATTTATAAAATATAATACCCCCATTCCTAGTTCAGCAGCTGTGGAGAGGTGCTTCAGCGCGGGTGGGGACATCCTCAGGGCCAAGAGATCGTCCTTGAAGGAGGAAAGGTTTGAGGACCTTCTTTTCCTCAAAGGAAATATGGACCTTCTGCAGGAAGTGATTAGCCAGGAGGACATGGAGGAGGAAGAGGACCTATAGCTATGAAAGTATTTAACTATTTATGTAGTTATTTAATAAAAAAATAAATAAATCATGTTTTACTATCTTATAAAGTTTTAAAATGTAAAGCAGCTTTTTCGTATCGCGCAAAGTTCTTTGTAATTTAACGGTATCGCCGTAGGATAGCCGAATAGCCGCATAGTTAATGCCGCACTGAGGTTTTCAAAAATGCAGTCGGATAGCCGACGACGCACTAGTTAGGTGGCAAAGCCGAATAGCCGATGACGGACCCAAAATTCATAAAGCCGCGCCAGGCTCTGATATATATAATATATTTATATATATATTATATATATATAATTAAATATTATATATATATTATATATATATATAAAATTACTGAACATTCCGCGTGCATGTTATTATCGTTACAACGATTACAGTAGTTATTATATTGTAGTTATCCCATTGATGGTCGAGCGAGTAGTAGTATAACCCACAGACAGAGGTCACCGCTGTCTAGTAATATTTAAAATAGATCCCTGCGTAAGAAACATGGCTTCTTTAATTCTAATTTTTTATTTTTTTTTTGGGGTTTCTTCTTTCTGCTTCCTGTTGAGGTAAGATTACAATAGTAGTAACAATAGTAAAGCATTTTTGTTGAAATTGGCTTTCTCTGAATATAACATATTCAGAATAAATTAATAATTACTACATATAATATATTATATATTATTAATTATTAATTATATATTATTATTTTATATTATTATTTATATTATTATTATTATTATATTTTTATTATTATTCTTATACTTATTATTATTATTATAGTTATTAAAGGTTTTGGTATTATTAAACTATTATTGTTATTTGTTATTATTATGAAAAGTTGTCACTTATCTATTGTCAACAATACTTTCAGACTCGATCGATGAAAGTTTTTTTAACTAAGGTCGGATTCGAAGGCTATATATATATTACCAGACATCTAAAAAGGTTTCTACAATTGTTCAGCAACCCTGGATTTACAAATGTTCGAAACCAACAATAATTATCATCATTAATAAAACTTAATAAACAAAAAAAATACATATAATATATTATATATATATATAACTATAATATATATATTATATAATATATATCATATTTATATAATATATTATATATATATTATATATATATATATATATTTATATAATATATTTAATATTATTATATATAAAAAATTAGCAATTTTTAAAGACGTTTCGGGTGTTCCATCTTTTTCTAACTCAAAAATTTGGCGAAAACTTTTTCCGTTTCCGGTTTATTCGATTAAAAGAAATTGCTCTTCATATCAGCATTTGTTTTTTACAACAGAAAGATCAAGGTCATTAAATTTTATTCTTCATTCCTAGTATATATATTTTTTAAAGTATCTTACTACTTGGTTCCACATGGAGTCCATTGGATATATATATAGTATATATATATATATTATTATAGATATATGATATATTATATATATATGAAATATATTACATTTAAATATAGATCTATTATATACATGTGTATATTATTATTGATTTATTTTATAGTATATATATATTATATATAGTATGATATATATATATATTATTATTATATTTATATATATATATTATTAAGATATATATATATATATATATAATATATATATATATATATATATAATACAGAATTAAAATTTTAATATGTATATATATATATTATATATTATATTATATTATTTAAAATTTATTTTAAATAATAATTTAGATTAAAATTTATTTTTTTTTTTTTTTTATTTTTCCTTTTAAAATGTTATTTTATATTATTAAAAAAAAAAAATTTTATTTAAATTTTTAATATATATAGTTATTTTATTATAATATTACTATATATATATTATTATATATATATTTTATTATTATATCTATATATATATATATATATATAATATATATGCGATCGTATAAATATAATTTTATATTATATATATTATATATTATATATTAATATATATATATATATAGTATATATTATATATTATATAATATATATATATTATCTTATATATTTTTATTTATAATTTATAATATATATACAAATTTTATTCCACTATTCATATATATATTTTTACACATTCCATATAGTTTTATAAATATATATTAGTATATATATATATACTTCTAATATATAATAATATATATTATAGTATATATATTATATATATTATAATATATATATTATTATAGTATATATTATGTAACCGGCGTCAGAGGATTTGTCTGAGGTAGGAAAGTTTTCTTTTGTGATCGGGTATCTGCATTAGCCCAGTTATCAGGGGGACCTGTCACAAATCCAACAGTGGATGAAACTTATTTGGGACATATCTGATATATTCCATTGCCATTCCCGTGGCCAACATCTCACCTTTAATAATAAGTACAAATATACCGTAGGAAAGGTTACCTACCTGTTATTTACTATTTCCGTATCTCGCTTCATTTATACATATACTGGTCCCAACCTTTAATAATAAGCATAAATATACCGTAGGAAAGTACATACCTGTTATTTACTAGTTCGGTATCTCGATTGTCTATCTATTACATATACTTAGTCCGTGTCGCAAGTTCTGTGTTCAAGTGTTTGCTCATATTTTCAAAATGAAATTACACCAAAATGGTGAAATGTCGATATGAATTTCGTTACGGTCGTGACGAAATGGTAATTCATTACAGCCATGCGCTCAATAAGAAATGACCCTAATTGTATCCGCATCATCTATGGATGCACGTCTCTTACGTTTAGAAAACGGAAGTTTTAAAATAACTTTACTAATGGAAAAGGGCGAACAAAAACAGAACCCCCTTATTTATGGAAACGGGCGACCTCGCACAATATCAACTCCAGATGTCGAAGAACAGTTTCTCCAAGAACTTGAGGACAGCTACAAGTACCAGAAAGATTGCTGCACACTACATGTAAGTCATCGACATGTAGAGGGTGCATATAAACATCAACTTCTGTACCCTTATCACATTCAACGAGTGCAGGCACACCAACAGATTTTCATGCAAGAGTAGCTTTGTGTCGAGATGCACAGAAATTGCAGACATTCTCTCACCATTCAGCGAAATATTGATTTCACCGCAATGAGTGCAAAATTTTTCCAGAGACGCCTATCGAACTCTCCAGCACAATCACTTTATGGGCTGATGGAGAACCCACATGCAGACAGTGAAGCACGCCATTCAGCTTCAGTTTGATTAGAATGTATGGTCGAATTCGTGTGGACCATTTGATAGGTCCAATCTTTTTACCAGCGAGGCTTACTGGAGAGGTTTATCGCCAATTTCTTGAACATGACTTGCCCTACACTACTGGAAGACGTCCCCATCATTAAGGATCGAAAATGGATTTTCATGCACGACGGCGTCCAGCTATTCAGCTTAGTGCTCGTAACTATGATTGTAACACACTGTATATCCACCGCTTGGATAGTTGAGAGGTACACAACCTGCTCCGCCGTCTCAGACCTAAAGCATGGCTTCTTGTGGCGGCACTGAAACATTTGTTTTACAGCAACTGTTTGAAAGTCCGAGAATTAAGCTCACATAATCGCATCTTGACCAATTCGGGCGAGCACACACACGGTATATTGAAGTATTCCGCAAGTTCAATGGTCGCAGAAATAGAGGCCTGTATGCAGCTGGGGGTGCTCATTTTCAACATTTGTTATAGCTTAGTAGCACCATTGCTTTGTACATTTCTTGTTGTAATATTTCTTCTCTGCATTAATGTATGTAATTCGTATAATGTAATAAATTAGAATGAATTGTTAATTTGGGTTTTCCAAATTTAGTTTACTGTTTATTGTACCTTAATGTTTAAATACATCACCTTGTATCTTGCAAACGAGGCGTTTTCGGTGGAATGTTTATTGACACATATTATTTTATATTTATGCAAGAAACAACTTTTGGGGGGGGGAAAAAAATTTTTTTTTTTTTTTTTTGCCTTTTTTCGGGGGGGGGGGGGGGGCAATAATTACATACACCTTGTTATGTGTTATATATATATATATATATATATATATTATTTATTATATATATATATATAATATATATATATATATATAATTAATATTATAAGTATTATTATATATTATATACTATATATATAGTATAACTTACTCTTTACACGTGCTATTATCCTTATTGAGGGGTTAACACGGGGACACAGAATCGAGCTTTAAAGGCGCGCTATCCCAAACCAGCGCACCAAGTATTCGTCGCAGTCGAGTTTAATTACTTGCCCAGGTAGATAAAACTCCACCTGCTTACGCGAAGGATTTGAACCAGCGTCCTCTCGTAGGAGAGGCGGCGACTCAAACTCCTGCGCTGACGAGGGCGATATAGTATATATATATATATATATATATATATATATATATTATATATTATATATATATATATATATAAAAACTATATATATATATTATATAATATATATACTATATAATTATATATATATATATATATTATATATATATATATATATATCATATGAATATATATATTATATATATTATATATATATATAGTATTATACTATGGTTATATATAATTATATTATAGAATATCTTAGTTATAGTCTTTTAATTTTTTTTTTTATATATATTTTTAATATATATCTTATAATTAAAAATGAAAATTAAATCTATTTTTTTTTTTTTTATATGATTTAAAAATTTTTTAAAATTTTTTTAATTTAATTTTTTTTTTTTGTTTTTTTTTAAATTATATATTAAATATATATAATATTATATATATATGATATATATAATATATATATATTGATAATATTATATATATATATATTATATATATATATATAATATATTAGATATATATAACTTACTTCGCCCTGGGCCCCTTAACATTATGCGGGCCACCAATGCTCCAGAAGCCGGCTGCTGCACTGGCGGTTCACAGGTCGAGAAGTGAAGATATAGAGAAATCGGCGCGAGAGGGCTCTGAGAGCAGGGCACCCCGAAAGGAGGTCGCTTAGTTGTTCAATGGGATAATATAAATCTGTGCAAGGTGGGGGAGTGACATTATCTAGTTTGAATCTATATTTATATTATTGCAAAAGATTTGGGTGGTGACCATATCTGCTCCGGGCAGGTCGACTTTGCTTTTCTGTTTTGGACAGCGTTTCTTCCTCGGGGAGGTTTTTGGGAGGGAGGTGTTTATAAATTGTTTATTTTGGGCGGTTTTGAAGGTATGTTTTGGTTAAGATATGTATGGATATGCGTAATCCATGCCTATTGGAAGGGGGAGAGGAATTTTGTTGTAGTGTGTGTAATAGAATTGAGTGGTAGGAAGGGGATTTTTAGTCTTTGTCGGGGGGGGGGGGGGGTTGGAGAGAATTTCGCGGTACAGGTTGGGATGGATTGACGGAGTTTTTGATAAATCGAGTCCCCACATCTCAGAGTGATGGAGCTTATGGGAGAGGATGGAAGTTTTCGTGTGTAAATGTGATGTGTGTTTTTGTGCAACCTGGTAGTTATAGGGCTGTGTTTGGAAGATTTGTATTTATTTTGTGTTCGATTTGAGAGTGCTAGGAACCATGCTGGTGTGAGGGATTAGTTTAGATTTGTTCTAAGAGGTTTATATAAGTAGTGGTGAGTGTGTTTTTCTGTCGCTGAAGTTATGATGAGAAAGGGTTCGGAGGTGTTTATTTACGTCGGTGTTGAGGAAGTGATTTGGTCGATGTGGAAGGAGAACGTCATGTGGTGTCATAGATAAGTTCAATATTTTGGGGTTCTGCTTTAGTGGAAGGAGGTTATTGTTCAGGTTGAGGTATAGATCCGGAGGATTGGAGTGAACGGTCAGTAGTTTAAAAGAGATAATGGAGATTAAGGGGGGATGCTGTATTTGTTGGAGGTTAACCATTTTCATCGATTTTTTATTCCTGGGATATGTTGTGTGGCTATGTTTACGTCTGGGTGTTGGGAAATAAGAATGATGTCGTCTGCGTAAGTAATAAAGTATTGGTGGGTTGGGTGGTAATCTACTGTGAAAGTTTACAACGATGGAGAGAGTATGCGCCCTGTGGACGCCTTATGTAATTTGATAGAAAGAGAGTTGTTTTTGTTATGAGGCCTTAGCGCGAACGATTTGTGAGGAATTGGAGGAGCCAGTGTTTGCAATTATTTACAGGGGGAGTGGAGGTTTTTTGAATAAGAATATGGTTTGGGACGGTTGTCGAATGCTTTGTTTTCTTCTATTGCAGTGATGAGTATGGATCTGTGGGTAAGGGGATTTGGTTGAAGCCATTAATGTGTGTGGTGTAAGGAGTTGAGGGCTGTGGCTTGATTAGAGTGGTTGCTTATTGAATCCCGTGTCTGGGAATCTGAGCGGTGAGTAATGAGTGAGGGAAATTTTGACTGAATCATCATTAAATTCTCTAGTTAGTTTACTATGGAGCAAAGCAGAGAAATTGGGCGGTAGGGGAGGGGGAGTTAGGGGTCTTTCTTTGGTTTGAGTTTTGGGATATGAATGCGTTGTTTCCGAGATTGGGTATGTAGTATAAGTTGCAGATGTTGTTGAAGATTCACGTGATTTAGGAGATTGCTTTTCTCCAAGGTTTTATGTGCAGGTTGGATATTGAGTCTGGACTTTTGCTGTTGAATTTTTGAGCGTTTTTAATGGCTTCTAATATCATGTTGGTTGGTGAAGGGGGTGGAGGTGTGTCTAAGCCTATTTCTCTATTTTTATTGTATTTTTCCTATTCATCAGGTAGTGGGATAGGTTTCGGAAGATGTGGTCTGCATAGTGTTTAGCAAGCCTATCTGATTGTGTTTTTGGGAAGGAGGAGGTTATTGGGTAAAGATGGGGATTCTTGGGATTGTGGGGGGTTGGTTTGAGAGTTGTTTAATTTTGATGACTTGCCTGTTTTCTTTTGTCTTCAGAGATATTTTGTCTGTAAGTATTCTGAAACTGTATTGGTAGTGTTGATAGTTTATGAGGTTGGAGATTTGCGCGTTTAGTTTGTGTATTTGGTTGGAAATGTGTGGGGTGTAGGGATTGATTTCGGAGGGAGTTTCCTGTTGTAATGAGTTGGCTGATCTCCGGTGGTTTGAGTTTGGTTGTATCCTTTTCTGCCTTTGGGTATATAGAGTTTGCTGATTTATGATTGTATATGTTAAGTAATGATGGAGTTTGAGGGATGTGAGTATCGTCGATTGGTATTGGTTTATATGACGGTTTCGAATTGGTAGTAAAAAATGCGGCAGTTTGCTTTTTGTAGTTAGTGTATGTGTGTCTTTTGTTTGGGGGAGTTGATGTGGCGAATTAGGAGAAATAGATAGAAGTTGTTCCGATTGTAGGTCAGTGATAGTGTCCCAGGTTGTAAGTGTGTAAGGAGGCTGGAAAAGATGTAACGTTGGGGATGTAGGGATTGGTTAACTTGGGAGTTGGGGTGGGGAGGTTTTTGGAATTAAGGTATTTAGGGATTCTATTCGTTAGGAATGGTTGCCTCGGGGGTTCGAAGAGGTAGTCATTATACAGGCCGTGTACGTGGGCGCTATTAAATCGCCTCCAAGGATGAGATTTGGGTGTGTGGATATTATTGATAGTGGGGGTGTGAGGTTGTTTGGCGGGGATTTGAGAGGTGGGGTGGGATATAGAGATTGAAGATGTTATAGGTGGTCTTTGTTCAGGAAGATGGAACAAGATTGGGATTTATTAGTGCGTTATATTATATATATATATATATATATATATAATTATTTATTTTATTATATACTACTATATATATATATATATATATATATATATATTGTTGATATATATATATATTATTTTATATATAAATATATAGATACTATATCTATATATATATTATTATATATATATATATTTATATACGTATTATCAGGGTTGCGAGTCGGAGCGAAGTCGTCCGCGGAGTCGGGAGTCGGGAGCTCGTATTTGAAGAGGTGGGTCGAGGTCGGTAATTTGTTTCAAGGGGGGGAGTCGGAGTCGGAGTCGAGTCGTAATTTTCAAGAGGTCGGAGATGCGGAGTCGGAGTCGAGTCGGGTCTCGTATAAGATGGGAGGGCAGAAAGGAAGAAAATTTTTAAACTGGCAAAGTTATAATTGTGACTCTGTGAATGATTTCAATCACTTCATGCAAGTTTATTGACTTTTATTCACATCCACACAAATGCAATTTCAAACTTCGAAGGTTTTTAACCAGCACCTTATGTTTCAACTTGATTATATTCTATACAATTCAACTCAACCTTATTCCATCGTAATACTTTAAGTATAAGGATTAAAAGACTCCCATTGGTACGAAGAAGACAAATTTCTCTCATTGACAATGGATATATACTAGCTGGTGGTTATATTGATTAATCATAAGAGGTAAGCTACTGAATAAGACAACAACAAAGCTAAAATCTGCACTTTGCCAATTGAGCCAAATTTGTATTTAAATATTGCACGAATTTCAAGAAGAAAGGATACATAACATATGTAGTGATTGACTTCAACTAATCTCCAGTTACTACCTTCTCAAGTCATTCTTCAGAAAGTTCAGAAGATTAGTATGAAAAGCTTCTAGATATTGAAGAGCTTAGTCGAAAGCGTCGAATGGTTCAAGAAAAAGGTCAAGGTCCTTCCTAATCCTTGTACACAAATTCCATAACTTTAAATAAAATTTCTTTGCTGCACTGAAAGAAGTTGAAAAATTTTATGTAACTAAGAGTATCAAGACATTGTACAAGAAGCTGAAATAATTGCTGTTACTTCTACCTCCAAGCAAGTTAGCGTGGAACTCTTTTTCTGCTTTCACATTATAAAATCAGACCAAAGAGGAAAATGAAGGAGAACTGGCAGATTAGCTATTTATTTGAAGAACTAATCCTCAATGAGTAGATGTGTTAGATGTGAGTTCATGTAAATAAGTAATGTAGTAGTTTATAATTTAGTGATGCAGGTAACATCCGCATCCGCATCCGCATCTCGGAGCATCCGCACTTATTAACGATCGCGCATCCGCATCCGCGCTGTTTGCCCTGGCGGTGTTGCGCGATATTTATTGTCGAGATATTGATAAAGAATTTTATTTTATGGTCAAAAATTATGGATGAGGAGACTGACAATGAAAATGAAAATGAGAAAATGAGTTTGAAGGCAATTCAAAACGGCTTGATATTCCATAGCTTACTGTTTTCAAAGACGTTCCAACCGCTGATGGAAATAGTACGGAATTCATATGATGAAGAATGTATCGCTAGAAAAAGCTCTTGCTTTGTACGCCAGTTTGTATTCCAAGGTTAACATTCTACTAATATGGAAATGACATCATATCACATTAAGCTATTGAAACCATGCGAATTACCAAAAAAAATCGGCGCCTCTACAGTTCTCCCTCCGATGTTAGTACCATTAGCGATGGCAAATAGCGATTGTTGAACCATCTTAAATGAAGGTTAGTGACTAGTTTTAAAAGAATTTGGAAAACTTTCTAATATAAATAGAGCTGGTAAACGCTTTGGTTAAGTCGAAATTAAGACCTTCATACTATTGCAACTACTTAGATCCCGTTATAAAGGGCAAGTTTTTTTTTGTAGCACAATGTTAGAAAAAAGTTAAAAAAATAAATCTCACTTTTGTGTTGCAGTTGAAAAATTCAATCCGAACGAACAGTTGATTAATCGCCATTAGAGGAATAATGAAATCCACAGACCTAACACCTTCTACAACAAATCAAGTAACCGATTTCACTGAAGAATTCTACAGTCACGTAGTGATGAAGAAACACACGCATTACAAAAAGATGTAGTGCCAATGCCTGCAAAATATCACCAGAAACGAAGATACAAATGATGATCCATCAGTTGATGGAGTTAAGCAAATGTTTAACATACGCTTAAATAAACGTGCAAGAAATACCTTGACCTGTGCTTGCAACTACGTGTTCCAGTGAGAGAGGTATTTAGCAATGCATTAGGATCATATTATGATGAAAAGAGAGAATAGACTCTCAGCAGAAAAATTGATGTTTCTCAAGCACACCTTCTGTATTTGATTTCCTTGAATTCAATAGAATAAAATTAAAATTAAAATTTCTTGAATCATGGGAGAAGTTGGTAAAGAGAGTTGGGGGCTGCATTTGGAGTTCTGTTCCGTCCCGCACCTGGTAACAATTATATAATAGATTGTGGCTTAACTCGAAATATTAATAATATATATTATTATTATATATATATATATACGTATAATATATATATATATATATATATATATAATATATTATATATATATATATATAGTATTACTATATATCAAATCAATTCCGCATCCGCATCCGCATCCGCGGATTTTAAAATCAAACATCCGCATCGCATCGCATCGCGGATGCGAAAAAATACATCTGCCCTGACTTCACTAGTTTATAATATTATTATCATGAAATATATATATATTATATTATAATTATTTTTTTTTTAAATTGACTAATTATTATATTAATTTTTAAATAAAATAAAAAAATTTAATATCTTTTTTTTAAAATTTTATATAAAAATTTGTTTATTTTAATATTTATTCCAATTTTTTTTTTAATTAAATTTTTTTTTTTTATTTAATTTTTATATTGTAATTTTTTATTTTAATATTTTTATTGCTTTGGAAAAAAATTATTTCACATTGAGTAAATTTTAAACATAAATACAATCTATCCTATATATATATATATGTATATCTTTAAATATATAAATAAGTATATATATATATATATAGATATATTATATATATATAATATAATAATATATTTATATATATATATATATAATATATATATATATATATATATAATTTATATAATATATATAATTCCGTAACCCCTTTCCTAAATTATTTAAGTTATCAAAAAATTTTTTGATGGCTTAAGTCTCAGAAAAAGAGTACGAAATGAAGGCGAAGCATATTTAGTATCGAATAATTACGATTAATATGTTTTTTAATAGAAATCTTCTTCATATTTGTGGTTCGTGAAGATTTTTAGTTAGTAAGCATCGACTTCATATATTATATATAATATATATAATATATATTATATATTATATATATATCTATATATATATATATAATATATTATATATAAAATTATTAGATATATATATATTATATATATATAATATTTATATATATATATATTATATATATATATATTATTTATATATTATATTTATATATATATATAATAATAATATATATATATATATATTATTATAATATATATATATTTATATATATATATTAATATATATATACTATATATATATATATATATATAATATATATATATATATTTATAATATATTAAATTATATATAATTAATATATATATATAATATATATATATATATATATATATTATATTATATATTATATATATATATATATATATTTATATATAATATATATATTATATATATAATTATATATATATATATATAATATATATATTCCTTTCTTTCTTTTCCCTCTCCATCAGGAAGGAATTCTCTCATCCTGTCAGCCGGCAAGCATCTTTCTCCTCCGACGTCCTCTCCTGCAATTATTCATCTTCTCTTCAGCCGCTCTTCAGTATTTTGGAGCTGCATCTTTCCGAGAGTCCTCCACCATTCCCGCCCATCTCTTTTCGGTCGTTCCTTGGGTTTTCTGCCCTCTGGTGTCCATCCATTTCTTTTCGGCATTTTTCTCCTCTGCCGATCCTCTCCAGATTACCCACCATCCCCAATTCTCCCCACACTCCTTATCTTCAGTGTCATCTTCTCCACACCTATATCTCTCTAATGTCACCTTCAATTTCTTTTTCTGTCTGCTCTTCCTCTTTTCAATCATAGTTCCTTACTATCCTCATCTCCGCCCGCTTGTATTCTTACTCTCGCTCTTCTCGTTGTCTGTCATGTTTCCCGCTATCGTTACAGCAAGTGTGGGATGCAGTAGTGCTGTTAAAAATCACGTTATTAACCTCTATGTACGATGTTTCACGCTGCACCAAAGGAGTTAGCAGATTTCATCACTTGATACTCTTGTTTTCCATTTTCCATTCTTTCTTCCACATCTCCCCTTCTGTTAAATCACCTTCAAGATAATAATTGCAGGTATTTACCGCCATTCACCTTCTCCTTCTCACCATATTCTCATGCCCCTCCTTCATATTCCTCTGGTTACTGTTAAATATTCTGTCTTTCTGTATGTTCAATCTTCATACCTGCTTCCTCCAACAACTCCACCACCTCTCGATCGTCTCCTGTCTCTCGCTCCAACATGCCAGATCGTCCGCATTTATTTGCCATTATGTCCCCTTCAAATTTTCCCAGTCATAGGGAACATGATGATACAAGTCTATAAAAATATTTACACGGGCAGTATATCTCGGAAACACAAGCCTTGTAGGAAGCCATGTGATTCATGAAGTAATAGTGTTAAAATTTTTTTGAATGGTTCCCGGAGGAGTTTGTGAGCTGCTGATTGCAACATTTAATTAAGAAAGGATTGATAGGTATATGGATTGTTTGGTCATCATATAATATATTCTGACGTAGCCAAAGTGGCGGGTTTTTAGTTTATTATTAAAGTAAAACTGTTGTATCTACCAGTATCACAATAAACTATAAGTTGTATTGTGCTTTAGCGTGAACCCTTAGCTAAGATTTACTTTTGGTATGTTCGGCGTAATATATTATATTGACCTTTGTTTAGGGGGGGGGAAAAAATGACAGGGGCCTTAGGGTTGGTGTAGGTTGTGTTTGTCGCATCGGCATGTATTTGATAAATATCTTAGTTGACGTGGGACGAGTCTCGATTGAGTCCATGTTCCTCTAACTGTTCGTTTGTTCCTAATCTCTATCTGAGTAATACTACGAACATTTGATATAAATAAACTTCTGATTGAACAACGATAATGTATGGTGCTAAAAGACAATGAAGAAATGTTTTAGAGGTGTTTAAGCGTTCGAAAATTTCCAGCGGCGTTAATGTTCATCACTGTTCACATTCATGTGAAGCACAACTAATTAAAAACTTTATGGCACATCGATGCAACTATATGCTATTTTTAGATTGCCAAGGCCGACTATTATTTAAAAGAAAAAGAAAAGAATAGTTTTCCAGACATAAATGGACCAAAAGCTCTCATGAATGGGTCACGGTCACAAGTAGGTGGAAAAACTTTGCGACGGCATTTTACGACCTAATGAAATTTTTAAAGCATTTGTTGAAGTTTTAGAGAAGCTTCAATGGATCAAAATATTAACCTTTTATAAAAAACTATGATCTTTTCAAGTCTTTAAGCAAAAGCAAATTTGCTAAAAGTTTATTTATTTATGTCTTTAACTTCTATTTCTCAAAACACTTTTCATTATGCTACTCACCATTGCATTCTTTCATTAATTAGTGACCAGGCAACTAGATCTTAACTTCATATTGGAAATGTGATGTTTGTTGTAGAAGGTTTTCAAGCAAACATCAACGAAAATTTTCAAACATTTTGGAAGTTTGCCATACAGAACATTCTGCTTTCTATATGAAAAAATTATAATGCTCTTGTGAGAATAATTTTTAAAATGAAAGAAAATAAAACAATTACAATTATATTCTTGATGATTTTTCAAACCAGTAGAGAGGCAAGTTCGCGAATAAAGACTCCATAACTTACTGCAATCTTTAAATTAAAGTTACTATTTCCATCGGACATTTCTTTCAAATTTTGATTTTGGAAATAAATTTGATATGGGCAGTTCATATATAGATTGTTAAGGATTTTAGGCATTTACCTCATCAAATGTGAATTCCAAAAAAATTTCACTACCTCTTTAAAAGGCTCAAAGAAACTTTTTCAATTCTACATGAGAAGAAAATCTAGAGAAGCGGCTTAATGGTGTTCTCATAGCTTCACCCCCAAAAATTTTGTTAAAAACCGGGGGGGGAAAGGGGAATAAAAAAAGTTTTAATTGTTTCCAAAAAAAAATTTTTTCAAATTCTTTTTTTTTTTTTTTTTTTTTTTTTGGGGGGCTGCAGTTCCAGTTAAGAGATCAAAATTAAGATTTTTTATATGATACTTTCTTTTTTTTTATTTTCATATTGTTATTAATGTTCCATTATTTTATTCCCTTATTTTGAATAACTCGATTATATATATATATTATATATATATATAGTATATTATTATATATATATCTATATAGTATATATAATATATATATATATATATTATATTATATATATATAATATATTTTTTTTTTTTTTATTATTACGTTATTATTAATTTTTTTTTTAATTATTTTATTTAAATATATATATATATATAGTATATATATAGTATAATATATATATATAATATTATAATATCTTATATATATATATATATATATTATATATATATATACTATTATTATACATATATATTATATTATATATATATATAATATATATATTATTATATTATATTATAGCGGACAACGCCGGGCACCACAACACACTTATAATATATATATATATATAATATAATATATATATATATATTATATATATATATAGTATATATATATATATATAATACTATATATATACTATATATATATTCTTAATCTAAAACCCCCGATTATTTTATTTTTTGCTACTCGCTATATATATATATCAGGGATGGCACGAAAACAATCAAATGGAAAAAATCAATTGCAGTTTTGTTTACTTGATTTTTTTGTAAAGAAATTATGATTTTTTGCAATTTTATTATTTTTGATTTTTTTTGATTTTTTATTTTTTTTTTTATATTTTTTATTCTTTTTCATATATTAAGTGAATTTTAATTGGATAGAAATAAAAAATTAAAATAAAACTATATATAGTTATGAGTTTAGTAATATATTTTTTTTTCAATTTGTCAACAACTAGTTGATTAGTAACCCGTAACGTCTGCTAAACATTCTTAAGTGTTGACTGTTTAATGTTTCATTTAAGATTTTGAACCCAGAGCTATTGCCTAGGTTAAAAATTAAAAATTAATGTCAGATGCAGACTACTTATACTATATTGTTTTTGTATAATGTCGTATAGTAGATATGTTAGGCCAGTATTTGAAAATATTGTCTACAATTTATAGCACCGCTTATAGAAAAGACATAGATAGTGGAAAGGCGCAATTGTAAAAGCAAGCGGGAGGTAGATTTTTGGCTTTGAGGATAGGATAGGCGTGAAGTTGTTTAGATAGGCCCATGTCGCTTCATAAGTTATTATTTTTAGTTATTATTTATTATGGGTTTGACTGGACATTCTAGAGGGACAATGCGGCGTCTCTTAATTATAATTTTTAATTTGTGACTGGACGGTCTAAAAAGGACCATCGGCTTCTTAAGTATGATTATTCTTATTTATTTTGATTGACTGGGGCAGTGTAGAGGGGTCAATGCGCTTTTTAATTATTATTTTTAATTATTTAATCATTATTGGTTGACTGGACAGTCTAAAGGCCCATGCGACATCTTAAATATTATTCTTATTGTTATTTGATATTATTGATGAGTTGACTGGGAGCATTCTGAAGGGGCCAATGCGGATTCTTAATTATTTATTTTTATTGGTTGAGCTGGGGACAGTCCAAAAGGGACCTGCGGCGCTTCTTAAGTATTAATTTCTTATTTATTATGAGTTGACTGGGAAATTCTAGAGGCACAGTTAGGTTCTATAACTATATTTTTATTATTAATTATATTTATTATTGGTTGGATGGTGTTTGTGAGAGCCTATGCGCTTCTCAAGTATAATATTCTTATTATTATTTATTAAAGGGTGACTGGGAATTCTAGAGGGGCCAATTGTGCTTCTTAATTATTAAATTCTTTATTGTGTTGACTAGGACATCTAATAGAAACCATGCGCGCCTGTTAAGCATTATTCTTATTTATTTATGGGTTGACGGGACATTCTAGATGGGCCTGCAGTTTCTTAAATATTATTCAGAATAATTAATTTTAAGGAAGCTGCATTAACCCCTCTAGAATGTCACAGTCAAACCCATGATAATAAGAATAAATTTAAAAAAGCCCATGTTTCTATTTAACTTTTCCCAGCTCAACAATAAAAGAATAATAATAAGAAGCCGGCATTGGCCCCTCTAAGAATGTCCCAGTCAACCCATTATAAATAATACATAAGAATAATACTTAAGAGCAGATTGGGAAAATCCGGCCCTGGTCCCAGTCAACCAATAATAATTATAAATTAAAAAAATAATATAAAAACGAATTGACCCCTCTAGAAATGTCCAAAGTCAACTCATAATAAAAAGAATAAACAAGAAGCCGCATGGTCCTTATTTAGACTGACTGTCCCAGTCAATCAATTAAAATTAATAATTAAAGAATAATAAATAAAAAGTCGCATTGGCCCTCTAGAATGTCCCGGTCAATCCATAATAAATTAGTAAATAGAGAAGTATTTATAATTAAGAACCACATGGGCCTACCTAGTTCCAGTCAACCAACAATAATAAATTATTCAAGAATAATAATTAAAAAGTCGGCTTCGCCCCTAGAATGTCCCAGTCAATCCATTAATAATAAATAAATAAAAATATAATTTCAGAAGCGCATGGGCCCTATCTAAGACTCGTCCCAGTCAAACCCTTAAATAATTAATAATTAAGAAGTAATTTATTTTCTAATAATAATTGTTATGGTTGTTTGTTCAGTCTAGATAGGGCCATGCGGCTTCTGAATTATTTTCTTATTTACTTAAGTTTTGTTGGTGTCTGACTGGTGACAGTTCTAGGTATTAGTCCCTTTGGTGGGTAATATTCAGTTGAATATCCTTTTACTTAATATATTTTTTAAAAATTATTCTAATTCTTATGGGTTGTATGGGACTTCTAGCAGGGACAATGCGGATTCACAATTATCTAATTTTTATTGGTTTGACTGGACAGTCTAAAAAGACCATGCGGCTTCTTAAGTATTATATTTATTTATTTATTATGAGTTGATGGGGACATTCTAGAGGGAACATGTAATTCTTTAATTATTATGTTTTAATTATTGTAGAATGTTATTAGTGTTGACTGAGGTTAGTTCTAGATAGGCCCATGCTTACTTCTTAGTATTATTCTTATTTATCATTTATTATAGGGGCCAATGTGGCTTCTTAATTATTAATTTTTATTGGTTGGCTGGGACAGACAGCCCATGCGTTCTTAAGTATTATTCTTACTTATATTTAGAGTTGACTGGGACATTCTAGAGGGTCAATGCGGATGCTTTAGATTTATTTATTTTAGATTATCATTATTTTTTTGAATACTGTTATAGATAGCCCATACGGCATCTCTAAGTATTATTTTTTTATTTATTATATTTTTATGGGTTGACTGGACATTCTAGCGGGGCCAATGCGGCTTCTTTAATATTAATTTTTTTGGTTGACGGGAAACTCAGTCTAAATAGACCATGCGGTTCTTAGAGTATATATTCCATATATATGGATGGGTTGGAACTGGGGACACTTTTTTGAGTTATGCAGCTCTTAAATTATTATTATTAATTATTATTTGTTGAACTGGGGACGTCTAGATAGGCCCATAGCGGCCTACGAGATAACTTCATCCTTATATTATTAAATGATTGACTGGGACATTCTAGAGGGGGCCAATGCGGCTTTTTAATTATTTTTTCTAATTATTAATTATTGTTAGTTGACTAGGGATTCTAGGTAGGCCTATGTGGCTTCTTCATTATAATTTACCTATTCAGTTAATACATTTCAATTATTATTTAAAGAATCTATTCTTAATTCTTAATTTATGAGGGTATTGGGACCCTCTAAATTGGTTCTGCATCCTTCTTACTGTCTCATTTATAATATATATATATATGATATACTAGTATATATATAGTCATATATACTATATAATCTATATATATATATATATATATATTATTATATATATATATATATATAATATATAAATAATATATATATATATATAATATATTAGATATATATATACTATAATATTATATATAGATATTATATATTATATATATATATATTATATATATATATATATTATATATATATATATATTATAATATATTAATATATATGTAATATATATATTCACGTGACGTTCACGAATTTCACTGAAAAAATCAAAAAAAATCAAAAAAATTCAAAAAAATCAATAAAATCACAAAAAATCAAAAAATTGATTATTTTCTTTAAAAAAATCAAAAAATCCCCAACCCTGATAGTATATTATTATATATATATATATAGTAGTTATATATATATAATATATATTATATAGTAATATATAATATATATAATATATGTATATTATTATATATATAATATATATATATATTATATATATATATATATATATATATATATATAATATATATATTATATATCATAATATATATATATATATTTTCTTAATCTAAAACACCCCGAAATTTTTTTTTTGGCTACGCCCTATAATATATATATATTATATATATATATATAATACTATATATATAGTAATATATATTATATATATAATTATAATAATATATATAAATAATATATATATATATATATAATAGTATTATATATAAATATATATATATCATATATATTATATATATATTAATATATATAATATATATTATTATATATTTATATATAGATATATATAATATATATAATTATATATATAATATATTATATATATATATAAAATATTTATAATTAATATAGTATATATATATTATACTATCAACAATTCATTCACCCCCTTCCTCTCCCCAGACTGAGGCGGTTAGGTGCGAAGACATGCACTAGAAACAGAAGAAGAAGTAGAAGAATACCTTCTTTATCTTTAGTGAAATCGTCGCATCAGAAAACCACCTTAAGAGCTTCACGGGACAACGACGGACCCTCACATATGACTCTCGTTTCAATGTAGGGTTAATCTCTTATCCCAGCGTGCGCCACAACAAATACCCCCCACCAAACCTCGCCATTGCACACATATTATGCACTTTTCTTCTCGCCTCTGCCAAACTCACATTTCTCTCTCCAGGCATTCCCTTTACTGACTCATCCACGTTTTTCATCGGTCTCCCAGCGTTTCGCGATTCCCAGCACACTCAGCCACATATACATCCGTTAACCAAACGACTATCACTCATCCTTTCCACATGATGTAACCATCTCAACGTTATGGCATTTGTTTTTCCTTTTTTTTTTTCTTTTTTTAAAAAAAATAGCGTAAATCACCAACCCCCTCCCCCCCCCCCCACCCCCCTAAAAACCCCCCAAAGAAGTAAAAATGCCCTTTTTTTTTTTTTTTTTTCCCTTTTTTCTTTTTTTTTTTTTAAAAAAAAAAATAACGGTTTTTAAACCGATTTCCTCATTTTATCAATTCTTTCTACACCTAAACGCCCAATATTGTCCATCTGAGACCCATATTTACTTTACTTACTATTTTCCAAAAACCATAGTCTCACTACTACATTTTACTCAGGTAACAAAACATATCTCATAATATTATATAAATTATATAGTATATATATATTATATATATATATATAGATATATATATATATATAATATATATATATATATATAAACTATAATATAATATATTATATATAATAATATATATATATATTCTATATAATAATTATACTATTATATATATATATTATATATATATATATATATAGTATATATATAATTTTTCATATAGATAATTTCCTAGAGGGTGGAGTCGGAGTCGGAGTCGTAATTTTCAACAAAGGGTGGAGCGGAGCCGGGATCCAGGTAATATTTCCAAGCAGGTCGGAGTCGGATCAGGTAATTTTCAAGAGGGTGGAGGTCGCGAGTCGTAGTCGAGAAAATTTTAACGACTTCCACAACCTGATAATATATAATATATACTATATATATATATATATATATGATATATATATATATATATTATATATATATTATATATATATATTATATATATATATATATTATATATACTATATATATATATATATATAATATATATTATTTATAATATATATATATATATATATATATATATATATATATATTTATATATATAGTAATTATATTTATATATATATATATATAATAAAAATAATAATAATAATAATCAATAAAATAATGAATAATAATAATTAATAATGAATAATTAATAAAACCCAAAAGAAAATCAAACGTACCAAAAATAAATCCTTTATTTACTATAAAAGCATGCACCATAAAATACTAACCTATTTTAATCGTACCATTAACAAAAATATTAACAATAATAATAAATATTCATTTTAAAAAATTATTGAGTTAAGTTACTTACAGAGTTTCATGTGATAATCTATATAAATAATTGATATTATCGAAAATTTTAACACAAAATAATGAATAACATGCGGGTATATGCTACCATAGTTTAAATAAGTTATGTTCGTCAAAGTAGATGCATTCAACTTAGATTACAACTCGTCAAAATAGCAATTTATTCAACTCAAGATCCTACGAAGCACATAACAATGCAAAAATGATCTAGTTTAGAAAAGGCAATAATTTGCAAAAGCAACAGCAAATATCAGGTTAAGAAGATTCATTCTAGTAAACGAAGGGAAATGAAAGAAATATTGGTTTGGTACTTCTTACAGAGCAATTCAATGACTGCAACCTACTTTATAATGGAATAAGGCCGCAAAAGGGACATCACGTCGTAAAAAGCTATTCACGGTTTTTAGAATAAAGTTACGTAACGGTTCAAATCCATTTCCGAAACAATTGGGAAGTGGACCAAGCGCTTACCAAATTGCGAGTTCCTAGACCTTTGACAAAAGCTAACCAAAAAACCAAGAGTGGGGCGGACTATCTGCACTTTCTGGGACACTCACTAAAACATTTCGCCGTTTGGACAGATAGATGATGATGAAAACGAACTTAAACAAGAAATTTTGAATTATGGTCGATTTGATTGCGTTGATGTGACTTTGCTTTAGGTTACGAAACACAATCATCGGTAGCAATTACAGCATGACATCTGTTATTCAGCAGTTTAAGAGCATGGCTTACGTATTACTAACTTTTCAATTGACAAACTAAAAACTCACTCAAAAATTTCCTGGGAATCCAAACTCCGTGTCCATCACTTTACGAAAAATTATAGAGATTTTGGCCTTTCCTGTGATGCACTTTATTTTAAATAAAATAAAAATAATTTTTTTTGACAACGAAACTCAGTTTTCAGCCCACTCAAGACCCCTTGTGACCCCCAGTTCTGTTAAGATTATCTGGATGTTTCTGGAAAGAAAGGAAACAGATTTGATCACATCGCAAATGTTGTGGCGGTTTGCGCACACGATAAAATAAGAACACCATACAACAGATTCCCAGGTGAAAAGAATTAAAAGATGTAGGATGCGCGAAACCTGCACTTCTTTATTTTCACCAGAATCATTGCTCTGTCGATTTCCAACCTACAGAGCAATTTAAGACCTCGTGAATGAACGTAGTCATGAGTTGAAAACTACCCTTTAATACATTCATTTCCTAAAGTAAACAAACTTCTACAAGAGTGGTATATAAGAATGATTGTAAAATGTATAAAGAAATTAAATTATTATTGATGAAACCTATTTTATTAAAATAATTCTAATAAAACATAAAATTCTGATACCATATTTATTATTTATAATTTTATATTGACCGAAATTTAAGACTTTGCAGTCTGGGAAAAACCTGATATTGCACAAAGGTTTACTTCAAAGCAAAATAAGTGAGAATTTAAAAAAAAAAAAAAAAACTTTTACTTCTTCATAAACAGTTGGGCAGTATGGATATGGAGGGACACTTTCATTTTTTATTAAGTTTAAATTTAATGGATATAAAAGTTTAGAAAATTTAATAATTAAATATTTAAGACAGTTAACATTGGAAAATTCGTAAAGAAAAACAATTATTAACTAAAAGCACAGATATATATATTATATAATATATATATATAGTATATATATCATATATATATATAATATAATATATATATATATATATATATATATATATATATTATATATATATATATTAATATATATTATTACTATATATATATTATATATATTATATAGTATATATAATATATTATATATATATTTAAAACTAACACTTTATGGATTCACAATCTTGACTATTCTTTCCACCCAACATGGCGCAATTAGGATGAGCATGGTGGAAGATTTCGACCAGTACATCTCTATGATTTGAAAATGAAAGATGGCTTTAATATTGTGTTTTATTATCAGGGACCACACCAAACAGATTGCTCACAAGAAACGACCAAAAGAAAATCATTTTAGTGTGGTGCTTGCGTTTAATTAATTAAGACACTGTTACAATTCATGTAACCAAATATGATTATAAATATAAGGGAGTCGTGTCTGACAAAAAAAAAACTGTACGTGATGGAGCTTTTCGGTTTCATAAAAGTAACAAGCACCTTTTGTTGTTTATACAGAATCACATTTTTTCAATGTAAAGGACAGAAAAAAACAATGTTATTGTGCAGTTGAATTATTGACTCTAAAAGTTTTTTATGAATTCTTCACCCCAAAAGTAAGAATTCGCCTTATTAACCAATTCCATACCGAACCCCAAAAAAATGGCCCGATACTATCGGTACTCCCTGAATATATATATATATAAGATATATATAGTATATATATATATATATCATATAATATATATTATATATATATAATATATATATATATATTATACTATAATATATTATTATATATGTATATATATATATAATATAATATATATTATATATATTATATATATATATAAAACTACTTTTAACGTGCTTTATCCCTATTGCAGGGTGTTAACCACGGGCACCAACAGGAAATCGAACTTTCAAGGCCGCTATCCCAAACCAGCACCACCAACGTGGTCGCAGTCGAGTTTCTAATCTTTGCCCCCAGTAGTTATAACTCACCTTGCTACGGAAGAATTGAACCGCGCCTCTTCGTATGAGAGCGGCGGACTCAACCTCCTGCGCTACGAGGCGAAAATATATTAATAATAAGTTATTATAGTATATTTTTATATTAAATATTATATATATTAATTATATATATATATAATTATATATATACTATATATATATAATACACTATAATATATATATATACTATATTTTAATATATATATATAGTATATATCATTATCATATCATATATATATATATATATATATTATATATATATATATAATAATAATTAATAATATAATAATAATAATAATAATAATAATAATAATAATAATAAAAATGATAATAATAATAACAATAATAATAATAATAATAATAATAATAATAATAATAATAATAATAATAATAATAATAATAATAATATAACCAAAAGGAAACTCAAACGTACCAAAAATAAATACCTTTATTATATAAAAGTATGCAAAATAATAAATACTAATATATTCTATCATACCTTAACAAAATATATTAAACAATAATTTATATATTCATTTTGAAAAATTATTGAAGTTAGTTACTTACAAGTAAAATGTGATAAATCTTATATAAATAAATTGAATATTTTCGAAATTTTAACACAAATAATGACATAACATGCGGTATATGCCTACATAGGTTTAAATAAGTTATGTCGTCAAAGTACGATGCATTCAACTTAGTTACAACTCGTCAAAATACAATGTATTCAACTCAGATACTACGGAGCACATAACACATGCAATGATCTAGTTTAGAAAAGGCAATAATTTGCCAAAAGCAACAGCAAATATTCATGTAGTAAACGAAAGAAATTGAGAAAGATGGTTTGAAATTGACGGTTGTGATCAATTTAAGATATGAGCACCTGCTTTTGTCAAAACTCGACAAAAGTTGTCAATGTTGTTGAAGAATAAGTTATTTAACGGTTTAGAATAAGTTACTTTAACGGTTCAAATCCATCCGAAACAATTTGGGAAGGTGACCAAGCGTACAAATTGAGTTTCCTAACCTTGACAAAAGCTAACCAAAACAAGAGTGTGACATCTGCATTTTCTGGACACTCATAAAACATTTCGCCGGTTTTTCGGACAGATAGATGCATTGATTGAAAACGATATTTACACAGTGAAAATTTGGATTAAATGTTCCGATTTATTGTAGTTAGGCAATGATATACTTTGGAAATGGTACCAGTCTATGTAACGATTTAGAGAAGGTGAATCATGTTATCAGCCAGTTCAAGATGCATGGCTACGGCAGCCAATTTAAACTTATAGAGTTTTGCACAACTAAACACTCCACTTAAAAATTTTCCTGGGGTGCCAACTCTGGCTCCATCATTTCAAAATTACCCGGCTTTTCCCTAATCACATTTTTCTTAAATAAAAATAAATAAATTTTTTGAAACACTCAGTTTCAAAGCTCCATGTCAAGACCCCTTTGACCCCAGTCTTGGTTAAGGCAAATCTGATGTTCTTTGGAAAGAACGGAAACCAATTTGATCAATCGCCAAAGTGTTGTGGTTGTGCATCCCGATAAAAGTAAGACCCCATACCAACTAGAATTCACAGGTGAAAGAGATTGAAGATGTTTGGATGCGAAAACCTGCTAACATTCTATTTTCACCATATTCTTGCTCTGTTCGATACCAACCTACCAGCGAGAATTTACAGATAATCTTGAAATGAATGTTCCTGCTGAGTTTTTGAAAACTACCCTTTATACATTCATTCGCAAAATAAATTGACTTCTACAAGAGTGGTAATTAAGATGATTGTTAAGATATATAAGAAATTAATAGTACTATGATGAAAGCTATCTTTACTGACTTAAATGTGTAATATAGCATTAAAATTCTTCTGATTACCATTTTACCATATATCATTTTTCTTTGACTTCGAAATTAATGACTTTGCGTTCTGCGAAAAAAACCTTGCATATTGCTAACAATGGTTTACCTTTCAAGCAAATAGTGAGGAATTTAAAAAAAAAAAAAAAAAAAAAAAAAAAAAACTTATTACTTTTAGAGTCGAGAATGGATTGAGGGCAACTTTCATTTTTTTAAGTTTAAATTTAATGGATATAAAAAGTTTACTAGAAAATTTAATATTAAATTATTTAAGACATTAACATGGATAAATTCGGTAAAGAAAACAATTCGATTAAACTATAACAGCAGATATATTATATTATTATATATATATATAATATATTATATATATATTATATATATATAAGTATATATATATATATATGATGTATATATTATATATATATATATATATATATATATATATAATATTATATATATATCATAATATATATATATATAATATAACTATATATAATATAGTATACGTATAATATATATATATATATATATATATATTATATATACTACAATCTATATTATATTATAGTATATTACATAATATATAGTATATACTTATATATATATATATATATAATATAATATATATATATATATATATATACTATAATTATAATTAATATATAATATATATATAATATTATATATATATATTATTATTATATAAATTCAATTTCTGTAATTAATCTGATTAAAACAACATTATAATTTACCTCTAAATTTTTATAAAAAATAAATAAATATATTTATCTTATAACAACAACATGAAATTTAACTTCGCGCTTGACTCTGACCTGAACGTTTTGCCGCAGTAAGACCGCTGAACTTGTAAAAGTTTCAGAAGTTTGTTAGATTATGACGGGCTAAAGCTCCAATCTCGGCACAGAAGATGCAGTCCAACTATGTAGGATCTTTTTCCATCTAATAACTAAATAGATAATATAATAATAATAAAAGAATGAATAATAACTAATAATAATAATAATATTAATCATAGTTGTTGATGTAACCAATTACAATGTGCAGAAGAGAAATGGCGATAAAGAGTGACGCAGAGAGAAATCGATAAGGAACGAAAAGCACTTAGGCCTCCACCTTTTCAGAAGAGCTGTGTGAAACCAACCTAGATGTGTGTGAAGTATTTCTCCATGCAGCGGCATAACGACAACCATATAAGAGAGGAAGCAAATAGGGGTATGTGAAGAAATTCCAAAGCGCCTCAGAACACTCAACCTTAAGGACTTGTTTTTTAAGTAGACAGATTTAAATCATGTATCTACTTATATAAATTTATCGTAACCCTAACCTTTAATCGTCATAAAACAGAATTTAAACATTAAAAACATTTGGTAGATGGATTAAAAGTCTATATATGAGAGACGTTTTAGCAACGGCTTTTTTTAGTCCTCTTACATTGGGACACAAAGATAAAAAAAAAAAGAATTTAGAAAAAAAATAATTGAATTTCGTCAGAATCCGTAATCTCACTCATTACGTTTTCTTATGCAGAAAAGGGGAGAGTGATTTAAAATTGGTGTTTTTTTGAGTTTGCGTATTATTTTTTAATATTATTCGAGTGGTAGGTTTGGGAATATTAATAATATCTTGTCAGGATATTGCAGTGCTGACTGGGAAGGAATTATTTTGTTCTGCATTAAGCTTCGCTTTGTGGGATGGAGCGTTGTATTTTGCGAGTTATGAGACCTTTTACTACTTTGCCATGTTTCCCTCTTTCTTTTAACTTACCCAAATTGTCAATTAGGTGTTTCTTGAATTTTTCTGTTTTATAGGTAGAGATGAGATTGGAGATTTGTGTTTCAGTTCATTTATACAGTCAGATCTGGCGTATGTTTTTTGTTGTCGAATGAGATTTCTTTGCTTTATAAAGTTGCAGATATTCAGGTGGTTAAGAGGGTTGTGGTGTTTTCAATGGCCTTTTGTGATGTGAAGGTTAACCATGCTTTTGGACTACTTTGGTGAGATTATCTTTGGTGATGGGCGTTGTAGTAGCCTCCTATAATTAAATTGTTTGCGTTGATAGGGTTTAAGTTGGATTTGTAGTTGTTCGGCAATATTGAGGATGCTTGACGTATTGGGGACTGTATATGTTTTGCGTGTAGGGAGATTATTATTGATGAGGGATAGAAATGTTTGGATGTTAAGGATTGGATCCTCTAATAAGTTGATAGTTTCGATTGTTGTGTTATGGTAGGAAATTTTGTTTATGATTAATCTTATGGCTCAGATAAGATTCAAATGCATGGGAATTAAGTGAGGTTAAAGCAATAAGACGGTTGCTTGAGGTGTTGAGAGGACTCAAACTTTTTTTTCACAGGTTCAATGAGTGTAGGCTACTAGGTGAAAGACAAAGAAGAACTGGTTTACAGAAACATTTGTGAAAGCTCGTATGCACTAGTTCTAAAACCAATAGAAGGAATACCATCAGGCTCGTACGCCTTCTAGTATTAAGTTCAGAGAGCCAGATATTTGCCTTGCGAAGAATAGATTATGAATGCTTCTGGAATTAAAAATAAGTTTTGTGAATTTTTAGAGTTTGAAGGTAAATGGCAAAGGCAGCGTTTCCACGATAGACAATGTGAGAATAAGCAGAGCATAGATAAAATTTTAGTTGAAGAGAAAGAAAAGAATAAAAGACTTAATGCTCGAAAGGATCAACAAACTCCGAGGAACCCCTCCCGCCAAAGCTGTAGTAATTCAAAAGGGAAGTAATAGAAGAATGGCCAAAAGTTCAACCAGTTATATATATAATATCATATTTATAATATATTATATATATATTAGTATATATAATATATAATATATATATATATATTATAATGATATATATATACTTTATTATAATATATATACCTATATTTATACTAAAATATATATATATATATATCATATACCGGTATATATTATATATATCTATATATATATAGTTATATTATATTATATATTATATATATATTATATATATATATAGTATATTATATTATATATATATATAATATATATACTATATTTATTATTATAATTATAATAATTATTATCATTATTATTATTATAAAAAGAAAGCTCGTATAAATACCTCTTGTCACTTGTTTAGATTCAGCTGGAATATATTTTGAGAGTCGAACAGAAGGAAGCGGCAAAAACCCACCAATTAAAGGCATGACATCCAGCATCACAGTTTGCCTCGTTTCAGTGTCAAGGGTCAAAACTCCTGAAAGGTGAATAAATGAACTTAATTAAAATTACCAAAATATTTAAATCAAGAAATTTATATGGATTTAAATCAAGTTCTATTGATGATCTGGATGGTAAATATCAATACTTCTTATCAAGATGAATTTAACATGCTCGTGAAGTGAAATAATTTAATTGATAAGCATATCAACGGCAAAATGGTAGAGCGACAACGAGTTGAAAGGGAAAGGACTAGGGTTCGACTCCTCGTTCTATGACCCTAGGTAGCAATTACCTAGAGCAGTTCCCCTCCTAGAATAGGACAATATGGTAATACCAGTAGGATATACAAACTTTGAGGAAAAAAAACTACATGAAGCAAAACTTTTCTTAATAGTCCTTGATATGAGTTCCGGTTCCAAAGCTCATATTTCGAGGGACTGTAATTTCTCTTAAAATCAAAATACAAATATAGTTCAAACATACATTAATCTCTCATACGAACACCAAACTCGTCTATAAGATTTCATAATCGCAATGTCAAACTAACATGCTCAATCTTTTATATAAACAAAGACTTTATCATGGTCCATGCAAAAATGTATATATATAAGTGAAAAAGATATTCCTAAAAATTTTTTTTTAATAGGATTAGGTTTTACAATCATGAGGCAATAACTTTCTTCATTAACATGATCATCTTTAATCACCTTTTATCTATCTTCCAGGAGAAGAAGATAAAGTATTTTTCATTACACAGGTCTAAGATAGCAAAACTGGTGATATAATTTTGAGGCACTTTGAAAATTGTAACGGTATTAACAAGCAAGGTTATCAGAATTCCTAATGAAATGAATATGGTAAACGTTTACTACAACTATTAAATAATAATAATAATAATTTAAATTAATAAAAACCAATTCAACTATTAAAAAAAATAATATAAAAAATATTAAAACTATAGGTTAGACATGCCTTATATAAAAAACAAAGGTTTTCGTATACTAATTTGTAAAATTTGCTAATGCTACATTATGCAAAATAGTCATGAAGGATTTTATATCCATAAAACTAAACAAAAAAGTTAGTATTATTCTACTTCTAAGCAAGCCAAAATAATAAAAAATATTATACCGAACCTGAAGTCCTACCACAAACAGCCCACATAGCCTGATCAGTTATAACTTCATACATAATAGAATTTGCTGCAAAAGAGCTTGGGCCACTGCTCTCCGACGATGGAGGTTCCTTTTTCTTAAACAAACCATCTACACAATCTGTATC
The DNA here is from genome assembly GCA_015478945.1 of Trachelipus rathkii. Taxonomy (NCBI): domain Eukaryota; kingdom Metazoa; phylum Arthropoda; class Malacostraca; order Isopoda; family Trachelipodidae; genus Trachelipus; species Trachelipus rathkii. The sequence continues at coordinate 31,529 of JABUQX010031792.1, forward strand.
AACTTGTTGGATGATTATATGAAAATGACACATGTTGCCAGCACGACAAAATTCCGAACCTTTTGTGGGTTCAACTCTCGCCTTCACTGTGTAAAGAGTCTGAAATTAAAAATGAAATATGAAGACCATTGAAAATTTTTTGATTAATAATTTCAAAACTGTAAAAAAAGTTGTTGTTTTTTTTTGTTTTTTTACAGCATAACACAATGTACATACAAATATAATTCAAAATATTTACTTTGTGAAAAGATAGACCTGAAACAATAGGAAATTGCCACAAGATTACTAAACAATAGAAAATTGCCACAAGATTACTTTGTAATTGTGCAACTCGAAGTTATATTTGTAAGATCTTGATTCTTCTTGGAGAGAAATGGAATCTTCATTTTCCGAAACTGGTCTGTAATCCAAAATGAACTCCATTTTTAAATGTGAAAGATCCGACACTGAATAATCTACAGCCATCTCCCACATGTAACTTGCTGTCAAATCGGCACAAACATTCTGTAAACGAAATAAAATTATAAAATGTTGCACAAATACTACTTATCTTTAACATTAAAATGAATAAAATGCGTCTTAGAGAAAGTCCAAAACAAGCCAAATTGGAAACCACTAAAAAACAATTTAACAACCAATTTTTCATTACTCGTGTACTGGAGTTCAGTAAGATCTGTCAGTCAGATTTTGACTTCCGTAGAGTGAGGAAGTGCCACAAAAAGAGTGCATCTCTTGACTCATAAGTTGACACTCGGAGACTTGCAGTTTTTGATACAATAAAATACAATGTATGTCATGATCTTACAATACATGTGCAATCCCACAACTGGTATTCTAAAGTGGACGATAAACAACGCCTAATTGTTTTGATTTGTAATTTTAACTTAGCAGAAGTTCGGGTTGGAATTTTCCATGATTACAATCTAAATTCCAAATTGGGTAGAATCCTATTATGGAATTAGTAAAACTCATGATTTTACTTTTTATTTCTTTGATATATAGTAATTAAAACTATACATATAAACCTATTCATAACACAAATACTCTATTATATTATATATATATTTATATATTATATATTTATATTATATACTTAATTAATACTATATTATATGATATACTATATATATAATATATATAGCTATATATATATATACAGTATATTTAAAAATTAAAATAATAAAATTTGAAGATAAATAAATAATAATAGTAAATATTTTAAACATGTTTTTTGTTTTTAAATTCATATATATTTTTATATTTTTGATTTTAAATAAAAATAGTTTAAAACTTACGGTAAATTTTTATAAAGTAAAATAAATAAAAGTTTTTTATTTTTAAAAATATTTATCTTCATTTGATAATATAATTAAAACTATCAATCAAACTAATAATAATATAAATAATGATAATATAATATAATAATAATAATAAATGTGCATTCAATTTTTCTATATATATATTACTATATATATATATATATAGATATATATATATATATATTCATATATAAAAGTATATATATATCTATATAGAGCAGTATAAATCTGTTAATATATATTAAAAGTTTGGAAAAAATTAGTATATAAAACAAAAAAAAATTAGTTCGGCCATATATGTCACTAATATAGATAAAGGATATATTATATTTACTAATATATATATATATATTTATATAATATATATATATCTAATATATATAAATATATATAATATTTATATATATATAACTAATAGTATATATATACTAAGTACTATAGTATATATATGAATTGCTAAAAATATAACAAGAACAAAAAGATAAAAAAACAACTGCCAACCTCCCAATTAAAGGCTATTTCTTCTTCATTTTTGGTTTTAATATTTTCAAACAATATTACTATTGTTTTATTTTAAATAATGATTTTCCTAAAAATAAATATTCACCCTTAATTTCGTAAATTTTGAAAAAAAAAACAAAAAAAAAAACGAAAATTAAAAAATTAGGATAATTTTTAAATTTTAAAAATTTAAAATAATTAAAAACAAAATATGTTTTATTTTGTTTTTTTGTTTTTTAATTTTTTAAATTGTGAAAAATGCAAGTTTTGACACATTTTCTTAAATTTTTAGGTTATTAATTTTTTATTTTTTTTATATAAATTTATTGAAAGTAAATATTTCTTAATAGACGCTGAAAAAAGTTTTGTATAAAGCATGTCAATTTAAATAAATAATATTAGAATTTTCTTTTCTTTTTAATTAACCATTTTTTATTTATTTATTTATCTATTTATTTATATTTTTATTTACTTACTTTTGTTTATTAATTTTTCTTACTTTTTCATTTTATTTTTATTCTTTATTATATTCGGATATTTTTATATATTTAAAAATCGTTTTTTAAGACATTTATACACATTCATCTTATGCCTAAGTCTTTATATATAATTATATATATATATATATATTACATATATATAATATATATATATTATATATATATATATTATATATATATTATATATAATAATATATTATTAATATATATACTTATATACATTATACTTTACAGAGCGGAATGGTAACTTACAGAAGATTGGTGATGGACAGTGAAATCCCTACTCTACTTACTCCACATTAACACTAACATAACTCTCCGGACATTCATTACCAGCCCATGCAGAACCAAGAACCGAACAGACAACCGGCTATCGCATCGGCACAGAATCTACGTTCAAGTACACAACAGATCGATATCATTAGGAAAACACGGCTCGGAAAGACAACACCATTACTATGATGCCATTCAGAAATCCAAACATTTGGCCAGTGCAAGATCAGATATGATTCGGTTTCTTTGACCCTTTTATCGATTTATGGAAATTCTTCCTTGCAGCTTCAGTGCCAGCTGTGTCGAACGAGGCAGAAAAGGAAATTGCCTGATTTTTGGAAAAAGGCTGAGAAAAGCTGCAGATAATTCCAAAATGATCAGTTTTAGCACAAGAATAGGTTGTCTATATAGGCTATATATTATATATATATATATTATATAATAAATTTTATCATTATAATATCTATATACTATTATATATATATATATTTATAATATATATATCTTCTTAATTGGCTATTAATAATAATAATAATAATTATACATAATAATAATAATAATAATAATAATAAATAATAATAAATAATAATAATAATATAATAAAATAATAATATAACATTGATACATTTCCATTTTCTTTAGAGACTTAACATTGTGCATTCCTTGTTTCCCTCTATAAATGTCACTACATGCAAATAAAATTATATATATACTACTTAGTATATATTATATAATATATATATTATTAGATATATATATATCTATATATTTATATATACTTATATTACATATATCAGTGGCCCGTACTGGAAGAACTACCCTTGGGTAGGCCAGAGTTGTATATATGATATATATATATATACTATCATATATATATAAATATAATATATATATATATACTTATATTATAATACTATACATATATACCTATATAATATACTCTACATTATATATATATCTACTATAATAAATAATATACTATCATACTTGATCTAAAATATTAAAAGTATATATATATTAAAAAACATATTTTAATAATATAATACGTACCTATTAGCTTTATGAAAAGCTTTGTTTTTTATAGCATATTCCGAAATGTTTCAGCTCAATTTAAATTCACCATCCAATTGGTAATAAATAAGCTACAATTCCATTTTTTTGCATTGAAAAGTTTATTTTCGTATAATAAGTTCTTTAAAGCGTTTTTTCTTTAATTATGAAATCACCACTTACTCCATTATGCATTATTTCAATATTTTATGTATATATGCTAAATACCACATTAAATTAAAGTTATATAAAATCAATATTCAATATAAGGAACAATCCAGGGACACATTCGATAACCAAGAGAATTCAAAACACACTACCACAAGCCACATTTTTCGCCCATATCTTATGGGAAGAGAACGAAAAGTTTTATATCCATTTTCGATTATAGGTGGACAGACTAGCCGCTCCCTATAAGTTGAATGTAAAAAGTTGACGTCATCGTCCGCCCGGTGCGAAGTAATTTGGCTCCTAGATCAGGAGTAGAGACGCGGAGAATTTCTACAAGCATCGAGCTTATACAGTATCCAGAAGCATCTATTGGAGGAGTTTTCTCTTTTTAATTATGAGTGCAAATAGCGTTCTTTTTTTTTAACTTTTTTAATAAAATTTTAATAACTTCGGTAACTTTTATCAATATAATTTCAATTTATTTAAAACCTAAAATATTGGGGTAGGAGTACCTAGCCCGGCACTACCCATAATTATAGCCCCCCTCATATATAGATATATATAATATATAGTATATATATATATATATATACAATATATATAATATATCATAGTTATAATTCTTAAATTAATATATACATTTTATAATATTAATGTTTGTGCGAAGTTCCAATTGCCAGTATTGATGAGGAAATTCAAGATTCGGTTTCCTCGGTAATGCCACCGTACCAAATCAGGAAAAACTGCGAAAACGTCACATACGCCCAGATGATTGGGCGGTAACAACTTGCACCTATGACGTGGAAGTAGCTTAGTTACACTACTACAAAGATTCTAATATATATCTTATTATATAATATTATATATAGCTTATATATATATAATTATATAATATATATATATATATGATAATATATATATATATATATATATATATAATAATACTACTTATATATATACTATATACTAACATATATCTATTAACTACTATACTACATGAATTCATGCCCCAAATATCTTGCTCAAACAATAACCTTTAGATCGCAACTAATACTAATACGAGTATTCCCTATCAGTAATAATATAATAATAGTAATAATAATGATAATGATAATACACGCACATCACGGTTAAATTCCAATAATCAATACATAACAATCATAATAATACATAAATAAATCAATAAAATATAATAATCATAAAAATAATAATAACTATAATATAATAAAGAATAATATAATAATAATAATAATTAATAAAATGAATTACATAATACTAAGATAATAATAATAATTAATATTAATAAATATTAAAATAATATGATAAAATAAAAATTAATACTGATAAAATTCAATATATAATAAATATTATCCGTAAGGTTAATTAGCAATACATTTTAATTAACCTAACACTGGCGTATATAAATTTTATTGTATAAATGAACAACAATGGATAATCAAAAACCAATATATATAATCACCTTCCTAAATAATAAGTAAAATCTTATATAAATAAATAAACACACACACAAATCTAATAATTAAGATTTAACAATTTCTCATCCACGCGTGCCATTATTAAAATAATAAACTTCTTGTTAACTTTACCAAAAGGATAATTCTTTATTCTTAAATATTTTTTCACAATTCAGAAGATAAGAAGAAAACAAAAACCGGCGAGTGGGTCAAAGATGACACAAAACAAACAAACATACAGACCAAAAACACTACACCACAACCACAAAATATCATCTACTATATAATTCTAATATTATTATATACTATATTTATATAATATTATACTAATATTATAATACACACTAAAACTATTTATATAATTATATATAATATATAATACTAGTATAACTATATATATTTATTAACTATATGCTATTTGTAAAAGTGTAAATCTAGATCATATATATATACACCACCCAAAAACTACCACCCTATACCATCAGCCAACTCAACCTAACTACCATAACACCCACCAAACACCGACCTACCTCACATAATCAACACACTATACAACAGCCAACAACACAACAATAAACCCAACTCTCAAAAACCAATACTATATAATATACCAGATCATAACCACCCACAAAACACACATATCCTCACACCTATACATAACAATCAATACTTCCTACGCCACCAACACAAAAATAACCTCACTACCAACCACATTATAAAACACCCATATATATTACACACATAAACACCTACAGACCATAAACAAAAACACACTATATAAACAACACCGTATATATTATAAACGTAAAACATGTAAATTGCCTTTTATGTATTTATTCTATATTTTTTAATATATTTTCTATAATTTATAAAGAAAAAAAATTTGCAAAGATCCCAACACCTGACCAACCCCACTCCGAGAATTGAAATTTCCTCTTTCATTAATTTTAAAATTTGTTTTATTCATTAAACCTAAGACAAATACAAATCTTAAATAAAATGCAACAAAATAAATCTCTCTATCTATATCCTTACTTACAACTCATAGTCCACACATCCCACACAAGCACACACCAAAACACTCCCACAACTATAACTCACACCCATAAATACTACATCCATACTCCATCCACAAATACTCCATCATCCAACACCCAAACATATAATCACCCACACCTATCACCTCACCCACTAATACCTTACGTCGAGTGAGTTTATAACAGCCACACATAACAAAAAACATCATAAATACACACCTAACCCCACTCAAACCATACACACCCCAAACACCCTCAGATATCCATGGATTGAGTTTTATAATTGTCACTCAACAAACATCAAACCACAAAAACATATTATAACCTATACTATATAAATATATATATACTATACTACTAATAACTATATATTACCCTACACTCAAGACTACTCAACACAACATCAAAATCACACACACCACCACCACAACAAACCCAACTACATCCAACATATAATATACTATAATATACTATATATATATATATACTATATTATATCACTACTATATCTAATATATACTATTATAACTATAACAACATACTACATAATGTGTGCAATGATCGGTGGGACCCAGAGTAAACAATGTCGAGACGCTAGTGCGACAACAACACCGCTCGCTCAAGCTCAGCACACTGTGACATAACGATACATCACTACGCTCAATTGAACTATCGACAACGAACTAACTATCTCCTCAAATCAATCATCGGGACCCGCACAACAAAATATCAACATCAATCCACAACAATCTTTCATAACCCGTATGATACATACTAACAATCCCAAGCACGACTCCCCATAGCATACAATATCAAAAATTACAAAACACGTTCCTTTCCTGATTGTGCGATTACCATCGACTACGGCAACAACATCCGATCGCTCACATTATCACAAACACACACAATCATCTAGAAACCTCTATAACGCACAACAATATTAACAACTAGTCTAACCACCAACACACCAACCCCCACAATACCATACCCAATACACCTTGCCTACCCATATTCCAACTCAATTACTCAGAAACGCACTTACCCTAAACAGCATATCTGTATCATCATCGCTATCCACAAAATATACCACACATATATAAATATTCATCCTCAAACCTTCACATATCATTCTTGAACCCATAACAAACCACCGACCCATCTCATAATCATAAAATTCAAAAAATAATCAATAACTCATACCAATCACACACTACACCAAATATACAAAATAATTAAACCTCACACAATAAACACGATGAATAATCCATCACCAATACAAACTAAAACTACAATACCCATATCATCAAATTCAAATAAACTAACTCACTCTCAAAAAATAACCCCATCAACAATAAATCACACAATACACCAACCACATCACAATAATAATTAATAATAATAAATAATAATCAGCAATAATAATAATATTTATAATTTTTAGAAGATTTACTTTTTTTCTGAGATTTTTCCTTTCCTTCTATACTTATTAGATCAAAATAAAGAAATTAAAGTTAAAAAAAAAATTTTCGGTGGAAAATTCCGAAACAATATCTAGAAAAACATCGATTTTAAAATAAACTTCAACAAAAATTCCTCCATGTAAACCCTCACTAAGCAGAAAGTTCTGCCCTAGTAAAATTATCCAGAATTTTAACTTCGGCAAAGTCAAGCTAAGCGTGTTCATCCACATCCACGCACCACCACCAGCCACCACCAAACACACACAAACATTCCCCTCTCACTTCCCCTCTTTTTCACTTAATAAACCTGCATACCTATATCGCAAAAACTATTTTGACTTTAACATAAGCACGGCCAACATAATGCATTGGGCTCTAATTAACCAGACCCCACACCAAACATACAGTTCACACAACATCACAGCAACAACAAACAAACACAATCATACACCACACCCCAAATGCGAACAACACAACTAAGTCACATATCCACCAACAAGAACACAAACAAACAATCCTAATCTACAGACATCAATTTCTCCTGCAGTGAGATTACAGAAGTTACTTATTATTTCTTACCGCCTCCTTTCATTAGAAATATCTTCTAGGCACAGCCCAAACAGGAAACTTACCTATACTTAGCTCAAAGGATTTTTACTAAAAAAAAAAAAAAAAAGCCAACGATCTATACCAACTCAATATACCAAGCACATTGTAAGATCATTCCCATCAAATCTACACCTTCTTTCAGGGCCAGTTCGCAGGTACATCAACCACCAATAAATACATAAACATTCCAAATAACCTTCTTAACCGCTGATCCAAAATAATTTCAGGACAGTACTAAACAACATCATTTAAGAAGAGCAAATTAACGATCTACATGAAAGCCACCACTTCGGGTCTTAAATTTTAACTGGGCACATAAGTTTCCCATCAATTTGTTCATACTGTTCTAAACAGTTTGCATACCCAACCCTTTAAAAACAACAACACAATTAAAAACTAATATGTCCTCTCCACCATAACTTTTACAGGCCATTAGAAATTTACATCCATCGTTACAATTTAAACATATCCTCCACCCGTTCACTTAAACTTAAAATCTAAACAGCCGCGAATCAAACACCCATCTCATCAATCATTCCCTACCGGAAACAACCAAAACCAATGTGAACTAATTCTCACTCCAAAACTTCAGACAACCCCGTTAGATAAGAAAAGGGCACAACCCAGGTCTCCCAGGAATGCAAACACAGATTCAAACATAATGGTCATGCAGTTATCTGACAACAAAAGCATTTCCAATAACAAGACTTAAAATATTTTTCCTAAATTTGGATTTTTTTTTTCTTTTCTCTCTCTCTCTCTCTCTCTCTCTCTCTCTCCCTCTCTCTCTCTCTCTCCTCTCTCTCTCTCAAACGCACACCACACTAACAAGATACATATGGGTTGATGACTATATATCTTTTAATCAGTGCTGCCTGCTGGAGGAGGGAGAAAACAACGTTTCCACCAACTTGATGTACGCCAATGAGATGATATTCATAACTAATATTATTATATATATATATACATTTTTTACAACTATAATATATAATTATTATATATATATATATATACCATAATATAATATATATATATAACTATATAATATATAATAATATATAACTAATCTTCTTCCAATGTGATCTGTGGCGGGGAAGCTGGTGCTTTCTCCATTACAACTGCTATCACAATAGATATTGCTCTTCCAGAGTTCTCTCTCTCTCTCTCTCTCTCTCTCTCTCTCTCTCTCTTCTCCTCCTCTCTCTCTCTCTTACATAGATACTACTCTACTGAACTCTCTAGTCGTATATATTATCTCATATGAGAAGATCTTATATACTCTTCGTCTTTCCACACTTTCTCATCCTCTCTCTCTATCCATCTCTCCGCCCTTAGACGGTATCGCTATGCTCATTCTTACTTGTACTCTACTGGTAAAGTGGGTAACCCTCTTCCTTCTCTTAATTCCCCTCACTTCCATTCCTGAACGCGTTCGGTTACCGTTTACCGGGGCATTTCTGCGTTTAATTACGTCTTGGTTATGATTTTTCCCAGCTCTGGTGGAAAGTGTGTAGACCTTGACCTCTGATCTCTGACCTCTGACCTTTACCCATTGGAGGAAACCTAAAAATTAAAATGTATATTTTAAGATATTTTAGATGGAAAAAGGTCAAGGCTTCACACGACCAAGTATTTGAAATAGTTATAAAAATATGACGAATTCCTCCAAGATTAGAGGCAGACATTCCCCAATACATGGCAACTGAAGTGAATTAATCAAAATAATAATAAAGAGCAAAGTGTAAACTGTATACAGTATTTATAACGCAAGGGCAATGCCCTGTTCAATGAGTCACATAAAAAATTAAGAAAAAAACACTTCTTTATTTCAACTGTGAGCAGGTTTTCATCTTAAAGAGGTGAGAAAAGTTATATTTAGTGAGAAAAACAGAGGTTGGAAGAGAATTCCATATCTTAGAAATGGCTGAAAGAAAATATAATAGCTACCTGAATGGGTAATCTTGAGTTGTGAGTCATCTGTAAGCAAACTGACAGCAGGTACGCAAGGATTTGAAACCCAACCGAAAGAAACGGGGCAAAAAAATGTTCCAATGAAAAAGTAACAAAAATGTCACAACGATAGTGACAGAAATATCTGAACGAAAAACTGACAAAAATGTCCTAAAGAAAAAAGTGACAAAAATGTCAACGAAAAAGTAACAAAAATGTCACAACGAAAAAATTAGCAAAAATCTCCCAAAGAAAAAAGTAACAAAAATGTCAAAACGAAAGTGACAAAAATGTTCCAAGGAAAAAATGTATAAAAATGGCCCAAGAAAGCTAAAAAAAAGTCACAATGAATTATATAAAATAAATTTTTTTTTTATTGGAAAGATAAATTGGTGAAAAGCTACTTTCTTATGATAATAGTCTTTTCGGCGTTGAAAATTATTTGTGACATTTTTGTCATTTCAGGGGACTAGCCCAAATTGGTCGACAGGTCAAAAGAGACAAAAAAAAAAAAAAAAAAAAAAAAAACCCGCACAGACCTTCGCAGGCGTTTGGTTAGGTTAGGTTAAGTGAGGTTTGATTAGGTTAAGTTAGGTTAAGCTATGTTATGTTATGTTATGTTATGTT
>JABUQX010031792.1:55000-60051 GCA_015478945.1 Trachelipus rathkii
GGTCCACAATATTCAAATAAGAAGAAGAACGGAAGGTAATATGGCTCCCCTCCGTAACAGCGGAGCGTCGTGAGGATCTAGGGTGAAAAGCGGACAACAGGACGTAGGGTTCGTCCATAACGCGATGTGGAACGAGGTGGACAAGGCGGTAAGGTTTGAGTTGGAATAGGTTCCGGATTCGGAGGAGGAATCGGTATTGGAGCAGGAGGCGGAGATGTCTGCATAGGAGCAGGAGGCGGAGATATCGTAGCGTGGGGCGCTGAAGTAGCTGGCGAAGGAGTGACAACAGCTGAGGGAGTTGGCAAAGGTTCAGGTTCGGTTGGAGAACCAGTTGATGTAAAAGGCAGAATGGGCATAAAGTCGATATTATCTTGCGAAGTAGAGGTAGATGGAGCGGGTGCAGAAGGTGGAGAAAGAGTGGTGGAAGAAACGGGATCATGGTCGAAATAAGCCGGTTTTATTCTATCCACTGATATATTTTCGCTTTTGCTCCCCTTCTGTAAGGTGAAGAACTTTCTATAGCGTTTTAAGACGAGGAAAGGTCCGTCATAGCGGGCTTGCAAGGGACTACGGTGTGAGTCATGCCGAATTAACACATGAGAGCATGTCTCCAAATCCGCAGGCATGTAGGTTGGACGGGGAGGATGACGTGGCAAAGATGGCTTCCATGCCTCAGTACACTGACGAAGGCGTGCCAGGAAGGTGTGCTGGTTCGTAGCTGTTGGAGAGGGAAGTATAAACTCACCAGGTATTCGGATGGTGGAGCCATAGACGAGCTCAGCAGAGGAGCATTTAAGGTCTTCTTTGTACGAAGTTCTGATACCGAGGAGGACAAGAGGAAGGGTTTCGGACCAATTTTCCGGTGTTCCATGGGCCATAAGAGAAGCTTTTAGCTGCCGGTGATAACGTTCCACCATGCCTTGACTTTGCGGGTGATAGCTGCAAGAGCGAAGGCGCTTGGAGCCGATTAGAGTCATAAGGTCCTTCCAGAGGTGAGACTCAAACTGCCTACCCTGGTCTGTGGACACGGTCGAAGGTGTGCCAAACCTGGCTATCCAGTTGTACAAAAATGCCTGAGCAATTGTCTCGCTAGAAGTATCTCGCAATGGAATGGCTTCTGCCCATCGAGTGTATCTATCTATGCAAGTTAAAATATGTGTGAAACCATTTGAGGGTGGTAAGGGGCCGACTAAATCAACGTGTACCTGGTCAAAACGTTCACCAGGGGGAATAAATTGCTGAAGAGGTGCGACAGTGTGCCTGTGCACTTTGGATTTTTGACAGTTGAGACACTGCGTTGTCCACTGTTTAACATCCTTCAGTAGGGACGGCCAGACGAAATGTTTGCCTATTTTGACTTGACTACCTTTTACCCCTGGATGCGACACATCGTGAATAGTGTGAAACACCTTTCTGCGCATGGGGGTTGGTACTACTGGACGAGGATGTGCGGAAGAGACATCGCATAAGAGAGGCGGAAGACCAAAAATTTCTACAGTTTGAATGTCGTAGGAAGAAGCACTAGGAAAAACAATCTCTTCGAGTTGCTGCAAGCGAGCCATTTCGACGAAATCAATGTCAGGTAAAGGAGAGATGGCGTTAATTCGGGATAGAGCATCGGCAGGAATGTTGTCTTTTCCTTTTATATGGCGGATATCAGTTGTGAATTGGGCAATAAATTCCAGGTGGCGGGCTTCACGAGGGGACTGTTTCACTGTGGAAGCTGTAATGGCATGCGTGATGGGTAAATGATCAGTTACAACATGGAATTCCCGACCTTCTATGAAGTAACGGAAGTGCTTAATAGCTAAATAAATTGCGAGAAGTTCCCTTCCAAATGCGCTATACCTTGTTTCAGGCGGCTGGAACTTTTTAGAAAAGAAAGCTAATGGACGCCATTCGTTATCAATAAATTGTTGCAGCACAGCTCCAGCTGCGAAGTCTGAAGCGTCAGTGTTGATTCTAGTCGGGGCTGTGTCGGATGGAAATATAAGTAACACGGAAGAGGCAAGGGCTTCCTTGATGGCGGTGAAGGCATTAGTTGCTTCGTCGTTCCAATCTACAGTGACAGAAGCAGCAGAACCTTTACGTGGATGTTTAAGAAGTGCGTGGAGAGGAAGGAGAATTTTTGCAGCGGACGGAATGAAGCGATGGTAAAAGTTCACCATGCCTAAAAACGACGAAGTTGACGCTGTTTTACAGGCTTCGGAAAGTCACGAATCGCTGCCACACGATCCTCAAGAGGACGTATACCTTCGGCAGAGATTGTATGTCCGAGAAAAGTTAGGGATGAAACTCCGAATTCACATTTGGAAGAGTTAACACATAGACCAAATTCACTTAGTCTGGTAAAAACTTGCCTGAGATGTGAAGTATGTTCTTCTGGAGAAGCACTGGCAATCAATAAGTCGTCTATGTAGGCGAAGACGAAGGGTAAACCACGTAAGACTGAATCTAGAAGACGTTGAAATGATTGACTAGCATTTCGTAAACCGAATGGCGTTCGAAGAAATTCGTAAAGGCCGAAAGGAGTGATAATGGCAGTCTTATGAATGTCGTCCGGATTGACGGGAATTTGAAAAAATGCAGAAATTAAGTCAATTTTTGAGAAGATGGTACAACCAGAGAGATGGGATGTGAAATCCTGTAAATGAGGTACATTATAACGGTCCGGACGGGTGATCGCATTCAGGCAGCGATAGTCGCCGGTCGGGCGATAGTCCCCATTTGGTTTGAGTACCATATGTAATGGAGAAGCGTAGTCAGACTTTGAAGGTCGGATGATGCCCTTTTCTAAGAGAGATTCAAACTCTAGCTTTGCTGCTTTTAGCTTATCCGGTGCAAGTCGCCGAGCGTGAGAGAATGGAGGTCTGCCGTAAGTTTCAATGTGATGAACGACATTATGTTTCACAGGAGGAAATTTGGAGACTGGAGAGAGAAGTTCTGGAAAATCGGTAATCAATAATGATTCAAAAACATTATTAGTTGGAGAAAGATGTATGCCACTGATGGAAGCAGACGCACGAATACAAGCGGATGAGAAATGTGTCTCAAAATCAATGATGCGGTTGTGGTTCATGTCAATAAGAAGGTTAAAGTGTGACAGAAAGTCGGCACCTATTATTGGTAAAGTGACGTCGGCAATCGTGAAGTCCCATATAAAATCACGACGGAACGAGAGCGTTAAATGGAGTCGTTTGGTACCATAAGTATTGATGGTGGTACCGTTGGCAGCGCGTAAAGAGCCTGATGCTTCTGGAGCATGAATTTTCCCGAGGATGGAAAGTGGCACAGCGGAAATGGAACTTCCGCTATCTACGAGATAAGATAGTTTGGTGGATGGATCGTAGACACAAAGTAAGTTGGACGCTTTTGAAACCACCCCGAGCGTGTTTACGGAGTGGTGTTTGAGTTTAAATTCCCGAATGTACAAGGCTTAAGACATGACCGAGTTTGGTCTCCAAAACGTTGGTGATTTCTACAAATACCCTGCTGGTTATGTGACGGAAATTGAACCATGGCCTGAGAAGTAACAGGAGAAGAGGCAAATTGACGCGAAGGAGTAGGCGAGCGGCGATATGAACGTCGTTGCATAGTTGGAGAGCGAGAGATATGACCGTAATTGTAAGCAGAATAAGTATTTGGTGCAATGGGAGGAGGCTGGGGATATGAAGGAGGCTGGGGGTATGAAGGAGGTGGTGAATAAGGATGATGAGAGGATGAAGGGTGAGGATACTGTTGAGGTTGGGATATTGGTTTGTTGAGGAATTAAGGATATTGTTGTTGAGGATAAGGAGGGGAAGGAGGAGCAGTGGAACGCGTTTCCAAAGCTCGCATTCTAGTAGTTAAATCCATGATGGTGTTCTGCAACACCTGTAGTTGTGATACAATGTAAGAATTTTCTGTGTGCGACGGGTGTCGAAGTGCATTGACTGACTCACTCACATGCGAAAGTGACGCTGGTGTTAAGTTATTATTACTGGTGGGATCCGTGATATGCGAAACTTGTGATGGTATGTCTGCTGTCGTAAGAGGTTTCGCTTTGCAAATTCTGTCGGCAAAAGTAGCAAGTTCTTGTAGTGAACAATTAGGATCGACGGTGGCTAAGCGCAATTGCATCTCTGCAGGGAGTTTCTGTAGGAAGAGATGACGTACAATATGTATACAATTACCTACAGGAGGACCGTCGAGAAGATTGAGCATATCAGATAACAGAACTGATGGCAAACGATCACCAAGAGAACCACCAGTCAAAAGTTTTTTTACTTTTTCGGCATCGGTTTCTCCCAGCCGGTTTAAAAGTTCGGTTTTCAGTTGGCTGTAGGGCTGGTTGTGGGAATGTAAGGAGGGTAAAACATCTTTCAAGCGCTGCAAAACGTGAACAGGCAAAATGTTTAAAAGAGCTCTAAAGCGTGCAAGCTCATTGGTGGATTCGAGCTGGAGCTCGAGCAGCGTGAACGTAAGATCCAAGTCATTATTGAGGAACTTACCAGTATATACACCAGATGATTCCCTGTCTGAAGCAGGCTGTTGGGATATAACATTGATATTTTCAGTATTTGCAGCGTCAGGAGGGGACATGATTTATAAATGTTAATATAATACGATTGTAAAAAAAAAATTTTTTTTGAAAACAATATTACGAGACAAAAATATGCTTAAGATGCGATTTGCATACGCTAAATATTATAAAAATAATGGTCAGAGACCAAATAACAGACTAAATACTACAAAAAGGTATATAAAGGATGAGAAAAATATATAAGCAGCCGCTTGTACGGGCCAAAAAGTTTAAAATTGATAGGTTGAAAATGGTAATTTGGGCCAGAAATGGCCTTGATATTATTCTAAAAAAAAAATTTAAAAAATATATTATAAATAAGTTTCCGCTTCAGGATGTGGATGCTGTGGATCCTGTTGAGACGAGAGAGGGTTCGAAATGTTTGTAGAAATGCCGGGATGGACGACGGCAAAAACTCCAGGGGGCACCACTATTACGTTTGGGACGTAATCAAAGCTGAAGATGAAGAAGGTTGTAAAACCAAAACTCG
>JABUQX010031793.1:0-5000 GCA_015478945.1 Trachelipus rathkii
CAGTAGCTATATATAATTATATATATATATATATATATAATATATATAATATTAGTATTATATTATAATATATATATAATTATATTATATATTATATATATATATATATATTATTAATATTTATATATATATATATATATTAATATATATTAATATAATACATATAATAATATAATATATATATAATATATATATATATATATTAATATATTATAAATATATAATATATATATAATTAATAATAAATTATATATATAGTATTATAGTATAGTATATATTATAATATTATATTTATATAATATATATTATTATTTATATTTTTATATATTATATTAATATATTAAAATTCATTATTAAAATAATTGTTTCACAGTATACAATATATATATATTTTTTTATAGTATTAATATTATATATATTAATTATATTATATATATATATATATTAGTATTAATTATATATATATATATTAATATATATTTAATTATATAATAATATACTATATTACTATATATATTAATATAATTTAATATACTATTATTATATATATATATATATATATATATATTAATATATTACAATATCTATATATGAAAATAACCGATGATATAATTTATTATTTAATGACGAATATGTTACAGATTATATTTAATATAATTAATATTAATATATATATTATATTATTATAATTATAATATATATAATATATATAAATATAATATATTATCTATTATATATATATATATATTAATATATTTTATATAATATATATTAATATATATTTAATAATTAATTATAATATATATATTATATTATACTATATATATATATAATATATGGCTATTTATAAGATGACTAAGCAACCTTTTTTACTACTCGCTCCTCTCTCTCTCTCATCTCTCTCGTTCACTACTATTATATATATGAGAAATGGCTATATATTGTAAAAGTATAATGACAAAAGAGTTTATCCTAATTTTTTGGCGGTTACATAATTTTTCATAAGATTAAATATGCTTATATTGTTTCTTCAAGATATTTAAAATATTAATCATGATGAGAATTATTAGAAAAAATATTAAAAAAGAGTATTAAAGATAAGAAAATAATATGAATAAAATATATAATAAAATAATCCAAAATCGATTAATTATCGAATGTAGTCGGTCTTTCTTCTTGTATTAAATAATGAAAGTTATAGTAATATCATTATGTTTAGGTAATTTTATATATAACTTAATCCTTATATTCATTATTACATAATAAATATAGAAATATAAATATCACATTTTATATTATTATTTTATTTATATTATTATTTATTTATTTTTGGTTATGTTAATAATTAAATTTATTTGCTAATTAATAATAATCAATTTAGTTATTGTGAAACGAGATAATGATCTAATTCATTTTTATTTTTATTATTATTATTTATTATTATTGTAATTATTTATTCTTACTTACGTTTAAATTAATTATAAATAATTTTCAATATTTAATTTATTTAATTTTTAAGGATTCATATTATTATTACTAACTCTCACTTATATAATTTATTCATCATATATTAATATAATATAATTTATATTTTGGATGTATTGTTTCCCTTATTTTACAGTGTAATTTTTTAATTATTTATTTACCACTTTAAATATTTTGTATTTATTCAAATTATTTTGTGATTTATATTGAAGTTATAATTATGTGTGTTTATTTATACTCCATTTTTTCTAACATTAATGCTACAGAAATATTATTTTTATAGAATTATTTAATAATATTATATTTTATTATTATTAATTATATATATATATTTTTATTTATTATTACTCTCGTTAATTGATGTCTATTCATATTAGATATATACTAAATATATATATATTATTATTATTGAATTTTTCATTTTATTGAATTTTCTTTTTATTAATTGAATTTTTTTTATATATATATATATAATAGTCACCTTATTTGGAACTAAAAATACCTCTCATTTTCTGTTTTTTTATATAATATTAAGTTATTTTTACAAATAAGAGAGAGAAAAAAATTTTTATATATATATATTTCACTCGTGCGGGAATATTGCGCCTGTGAAATACTTGTATTTCTATAAGTTATTATTATTTCAATCTATTATTATTCTCTCATTATTCCGTATTTATCTGAGTGGTGTTATAATTAGATCTCATATCGTTATTATATAGAAAAACTTTTTTCAACACACTCTCTTGTGTTATTTGTAACAATTTGATGTGTGTAGTATAGTATGCATTCACTTTCAATTTTTCTTGCGCTGATCTGATTCTGAAATTGTAGACGTATTTCAGATTTTATCTTTGCAGTCGTCATGAGATGATGAGAGAGGAGACGCACGCAGATGTTGAGTTAGTAGTAGTAGAGAGAGAAGAGTATGGTACGCAGTTAATCATTGATGATGAGTAGTAGATGAGTATGAGAGAGAGAGAATGAGTAAGTAAGTTAGATGATGAGCAGTATGAGATGCAAGAATGAGACCAAGAGTAGTTTCACAAAAAAAAAGAGAAATATTTGAAAGGTCTAATTGCAAAGTTAGAGTCGGTGTAATTCGTAAGTAATTGATAAAGAGAAGTGCATAGAGGATAGAAGAGGCCAGAGAGAGTGACAGGAGATGAGAGCACGTAGGAGATGAAGAGAGAGGTGATGGATGACTCTTTTATGTATATTTAATTTTATTCTCAGTCACTCAAAATTTATTTCGATTGATTAAATAAATATTATTTATTATATATTTTTCACTTAGCTCTTATTTCACTAAAAGATTGTTTTTGAATATATAGCCATAAAAAGAATTGATTACATTATTTTAAATAATTAATTATGAATCATAATAACGGTAAGGTACAATTTTAGATATTTATAGAAAAGTTAAAGTTTTAAAATATAATATTTATATCGTGATCATTATTATTATTATTACATCAGAAATATAGATGATTTTTTTTTTTTAAATTTACAAATAAAAAGAATATAATAAAATACATACCAAATTTATAATATATGTATATAATAATATATTATATATTAAATAACGTTACAATTATATAATATATATATATAAAATTTTCAAGAATTTTTCATATTATTATTTATATTATTTTTTTATTATTTAAAGGGGGTGGAACTTTTGATAAATAAGGATCGTTTAGCTTTTATCGTTGAGATGAAAAATATTCGAAAAGCTTAGTTTCTGGCCATGTGATTGCTGGCCGGAGTGTCCTTCAGATGTGCGGCCCGTGTGTAAATGAGTTTTCCTGGTATGATTAGGTTAAGTTCACTTTTTAATCTAGGATAACTAAGCTTTCTGGTGATTTAGCCAGTAAAAGTATATTTTTAAAATCGCAATATTTACTTGAACTGATTGACTTAAATGTCTATTGCGGTTAACTTATTGAATTGTTTTGAGGATAATGTCTATTGAATTATAACTTTTTGAATTTATTTTGCAAATGTCTGATTCGTATACGCACTTAAGTTTGATATCCATAAGCATTTGTTTTAGGACCGTCCAACTACTACAACGATACACACTAATGATTACTTTTGATCTTTTAATTACATATTACCATTCGGTTACAATATATATATAATTATCATACTATAAGTAACTGTAAATCTTATATCTATTTAACTTATATATATACTATATATATATCATATATCTAACTTATATTTTATATATATAATTAATTATATATATATATAATGTGTATATATATATTATAAATTATAAAATATTAATATAAATAATTAATATAATATAATATATATAAATATAATATTATATAAATATTAAATTAAATTATATAAATAATAAAAATTAAAATAAATTAATTATTAATTAAATTATATAATTATAATATAATTATATTTAATAATTAATATTAATATAATTTAATATATAATTATGTATATATTATTATATTATTTATAATATAATAAATATATAATAATATTAATATATTATATATATAATATATATTATATAATATATATATAAATAAATACCGATGATTATGCTGATGTAAATTTTGTGTTTTGTATATGTGAGGTGGTGTGTTTGTGGACCTGGCCCAGATGATATGACTACGAAATATATATATAATACATATGAATAGAATATTATAAATAATAATATCGACAAGATACATAAGTAGAGGGCTGGGAGTTTACTGATATTTATTACCTCACTAGTTCACTCACGGTTAATTACCTATATATTGATCTATATATAGGTATATAAAGTTATATCATATATATATATTATAGTATATATATATAGGTAATGATAAGTATCCTATAAGAAAATAAATTAGTATATAGTAATATATATTAATATATAATAATATAGTATAAATATATATATATATATATATATATATATATATGTATATATATATTCAATTTCCCTAAGCAGTTGCTTATATGAGAAACGTCGAAATATTTTTCCAAGCGTCACGACAATTTTGATAAATGGGAATCATTCTAAGTCTCATGACAGTTTTCAAATCTTTTTGCTTTATCATCATATTGTTATTTTTGTTTTGAACGTTTCAAACTTGACATCTTTTTGAACTGGTGATCCATTTATAGTTTTAAATAACTGAATAATATTGTGATAAGTTAAGCAATGTTTCACAAATGTGGAATTGAATAGATGTAAATCATTCAGGTCGGCTTTCTAAACTATTTAATAAATCCTATTTTTTTTTTTAAATTAGGCAAATTTAAAATTGGCCTTTTAAAACAAGTATCCTAATTTTCATTAACTTGAAAATATTTAATTTATTTTGATAATCGTTAATGAATTTAATATTCCTTGAAATTAGCTTTTTAATATATGTTATATTTCGAGTGCGTCTCGCATCTTTTTCTTTTTTTCTTTTCATAAATCCGTAGATTTAGTTTTGCAATTAACATCGCCATATTAAAGGAAAAATTATGAATTATGTTAATGTTAA
>JABUQX010031794.1:0-2500 GCA_015478945.1 Trachelipus rathkii
AAGAGAGGATAAAAAAAATTTTCATAATTATATTAACACCTTATAATATTATATATATATATAATAATATATATATATTATATATATATTATATATATATAATATATATATATATTATATATATATTATATATATATATATAATATATATATATTATATATATATAAATATTATTATTATATATATCATTATTTATGGCACTGTCGAGACAGAGCTGTTTGAAACCTCGAAGAATCTTTGTAAATCAGATTTTTGTTGGTACGAAATCGCCAATAGGGAAGGGAGACTTACCCTTCTTTGAAGGTTTCAGAGCAAAATTAGAAATAAAACTTTATTCCCTTAAATGTTAACAAATTTTAAAAATACATGCAATTTTAAACAATATTTGGGGCTCACATTTCAAATTAAACATCACAAGCACATGCACATCATCATCATCATCAGCATTCATATAAAATGTATTATTTTTTTTCTGTAAATAAATAATTTATTTAATATAAACAAATTAAATTTTCAACACCAAAAAAAACACGTCCAACCACTCAGAAGGATAAGAATCAACTGATTTTAATTTGTCTTTATATATGTCTTTATATTTATATGTACAGAAGGACATTAAAGGACAACTAGCAACTCCCTCAAATTTGAAATGCAATTTTATATGAGACAAATCTCGTAAGTTGCTATAAAATTCAAAAAAGCCAAACTGGCACTTGCTAAAAACTACTATAGGAATTTGGTATTCTTTTCCTTGTTAAGTTGCTATATTTGTCTTTTTTTAAAGAACTAATAAAGTTGGTCTTTTTTCAGGGCTGCAATATAGGAGCCCCAATTTTATACTATTGGATATATTGAAAAAAAATGATCGTACATAAAATTTGCTGTTGCAAAAAGCATTCTTTTCTTATTTTCTTTGTTAATTACTATTTTTTATGTATTAATTGTTTAAAAAATTCTTTCACTTTTAATTTGAAAATTTTATATTTCCATGCAACATCCTAGGCCTGGCATTTTTAATTTGGAGGGGCGCCAGCCCCGGAGCCCATAAAGACGAGCCGCCACTGGGTTAGTAAACAACCTTTCAGGGAGGAATCCAATACTGAATTTTGGGCATTCTCATTTTTAGCCCCCCCTAAAAATGGATAAAATTCTTAATTTTCAGATACCAATTATTGAATGGGAAAAAGCAAACCGCAGCTTTTTCTGACCTCTAGAGCGTCATTTTCGGGTGTTTTTCTGTGTCTGTAGTCATTGTTTCGGCGTTTTCATTTTTTCCAGACCTAATTTTTTGCCATTTTTTTCGTGTCAACTTCTACAATTTTTTTTCGAAATGACTTCAACTTTAAATATACATAGATGGGTCTATTGCGCACAAAATGCTAGAAGTAGTTCGTAGTTGATACGAAAAAATTTCAAAAAATTAGGTTTTAAAAAAATGTAAACGCCGAAACGATGGCTACAGACACAGAAAACACCCGAAAATGACGTTCTAAAGGTTAGAAAAAGTTGCGGTTTGCTTCCCCATCAAATTGTCTGAAAATTAAGAATTTTATGTCCATTTTTAGGTGGGGGGCTAAAATTGGGTTCCTAAATCTCCAATATTGGATCCTCCCCTTCACTATCACATAACCTTTCTTACTTTGCTGTGTCTGTACTCTGTATCAAGGTATTGTAGAGCCATTTTTCTTTTTGTTATAAAATATATTCCTACAATTTGTAACAATTAAATCAAATTAAAGAGGACATTGTTTTCCTTTTCAATATGCTTGGTTTTTTATTACCGTTGTGACGTATCCCTTTATAATATTTACTGAGGTATTACAGTAGGATTTAAACTATAATGGCTTCAACAGTGTGATTTGGTTGCCTAAAACTGAAAATATTACTCAATCTCATTTTTAAGTAAAAAACTGCTCGTAATAAATTAGTATACTAATTTTTTTCTAGCAGGGAACTAGTTTAGGTACGGTATATAAAAATTATATTAATATTTATTGTGAAAGTAAACTACATCAGAAAAAGCTTACTTTTTTACTCAACTGTTTTCCAAGTGACAAAATAGGTAAATGTGATTTTAAGCATGTAAGCCTAATTTTCCAAAAATTACATATTCTAATAATCTATTACCTCTAAATTCCCGGGTAAGGGGCCCCCTTTTTAATTTCTAGCCGAGGGCCCCCAATGGAGCCAGTCCGGGCCTGTTATGCACCTTTCTTCTCGCCTCAGCAAAATTCACCTTTCTCTCCTCCAGGTATTCCTTTATTGACTCAATCTACTTTTCCTTCGATCTCCCAGCCGGTAGATCACAGCACACCTCACACACTAATACATCCGTTTTAACCAACCGAATATCATTCATCCTTTCCACATGACCAAACCATCTCAACGTACTTTCATTTATTCTCTCATTTACCCCTTTTTTTTCAAACCACGCAACTCTCAAATACGTTCTTTCCTCATTTTACCAATTCTCCTCACACCGAACACTCCTCTAAGATTG
>JABUQX010031794.1:22500-32500 GCA_015478945.1 Trachelipus rathkii
ATGTTTAATATGGCATCCAAATCAAAAAATAAATTACTGTATTGGACTCTTTATATCCAGAATCAGCCAATTTGTAAGATTTATTTCTTAAATTAAGGAGAGCTTGATCTACGAACTTAATCTCATAATTTATTAAAAATCATCAACCAAGAGAGAAAGGGTGAAACAAAGCTGGTCCATATATAAATCAAGAACAATCTCTTTCAAACTGCGAGTGGTAACACCTAAATATTTTTTTATATTATATTGAGTAGTTTGATGACTCTCTATAGATATGTTGAGTCTGTCAAGTACTCTTTTAGAAAGATAGGACCTTTGTGAGCCACAGTCAACAAGGCATCGAATTGAAGTAGAAATTTTACCTCTACCAATGCCTATAGAAATTGATGGAAACAAATATAAATTATTGGTGCATTGACTAAAGCTAAGACATACATTTGGGAGAGTGGGACTTTTCCTTTGCTTACAAAGAGCAGTAATGTGACTTCTTTTATTGCAAACTTTGCAAGAGAAAGAAAGTTGCTCATCAAGTCCAGGACACTGATCTTCTGCATGCTTAGAGCTTGAACATTTATTGCATAAACTTACTTCATCTCATATTTTAGTTCTTGAATCATAGATTTGATAAGCATTGCAATTTGCCATCAAATGACCTTGGGATGAACAAAACTCTTACATGATCTTGAATAACTTTTGATTTTAGAAGTGGAGGAATCAATACTATGAGAAGCTTCATTTCCACTAACTGCTTTAGTCTGAGTTTTGAAATTCTGCAAAGCAGAATTAAAATCAGGCCTATTATTAGATTTTAAGGACTCAATTGTCCTTTGATTTTCATTATTTTTAAATTGATAATTAGGCTATCCGAAAGATTGAATTTTTTAAAGTTTACATAAGTTTCCTTGGTAGGTACGCGTTTGAAAATTTGACCTTTATTATGATTTGAGGTTTTAATATTTTTGATAATTTCATTATAGTTATCGAATATCTTATTTAAATCAGGATAATTGGTATTACACTTACTACCACATTATGTAATTTTGATAAAACTATGTGGCCAAGTACCATTAACCATGTAGGCTCTTTAAGATATTTGAGGTTATAAATCTCAAGTTCATATATTAACCTTAGTAGAGATATTATTAGTGCTTCAATAAAATGTTATAATTTTCGAACCATTTTGTGTGTGTGTGCAGTGTACCTTTCCCGTCAAAATTTCCAGCCCCAAAAAATAAAAGCGTATTTAAATTGCTTTGTATTTAGCAAAATTTATTTCTCAAGTCACATATATTTTTAGTATTTATCGTGTTTTGCTTTTTTTTTTTTTTTAAGGAAAATGACAAACATTTGTTTTAAAAATATTGCTGGATTACTTTTTGCTCGAAAACGTCATAAATAGTACATGAATTTATTTTCAATTCTAAAAGGACATATCAGAAAATTGCCTTACAATATTCCTATATACTGTGTATTAACGTTCTGATATCGTTTAAGTAATCCTTGTCGTTGAGCCAAATCCTGACTTTAAAGGAATTATTTTTTTATTAATTTCATCAGCAATATATTTTTCATCCAAAAATTCTTTATCTAGAAGTTCAAGAGCCTTATTATAATTATTACCACTAATAGTAAGATTCTGAATCAAAGAGTAAGCATATCTTTTTAATTAACAAGGACTTTACTTTATCCACAGGATCTTTTACATAAGCTGCATCCTTATCTATACTATTGTCTGTAGGCCTACTCTCTATCTGACTAAGATAAATATCTACTTGGGCTTTGAGAGATGCTAGGGCTTAAAATATAGGCTTACATTTTTTATCAACTTTATCAAGAAGAGCTTGCATCTGTGAGCCAGACATTTTCGCTGAAATTAATGCTTGAATTACCCAAGGACAAATGAAACTTTGAAGAAAGAGGAAAAAATGAAAGATGACCTATCAAATGGCCAAATTATTTGATGTGAATTCTGAAAAGGTCTAGAAGACCAAAATTTTTTTTTAAATTTTGAAGTTTAAAATGATCTACGCATGTAGGGCCAAACTTTGAAATTGAATTTTTTAGAGGAAAACATTGAAAGGGAATGGCTAAGCTATAATACGTTGCTTCCCTAGACCCTAACTCTCATACCAAATTTTGAATTAAATATACTTGGACTAACTAAACTTAGGACAAAAACGCCAATAGGCTAGTCTCGATAGGACCATGTGGTTTCTACTGTCTCTATACTTTCAAATGTTTAAATAAACCTTAATTTTAAATTAATTTTGTACTAAGGCAGCCCATCTGCAAATACAATAACTGCTATGAGCCTCAAAATTGGCTAAATAATTTTGCAATATTGCAAAGGCACGAGTTACCAGAGCTTGCAACAAACCCGTTTGACAAAACTCAAATGGATTACTCAATTGATGGATATTTAATCTAAGGAAGATTAAATTTAGAAACACAATCTTTGAAAGCTATAACAATTAAAAAATAATTGAAAATTGAGTATATAGGGTCTTACCTTTGGTTCTGATTTTTTCAAAGATTGATACTCTTTGATAAGTTCTCAAAAGTAACTCTGCCTGTAGTTCATAGCACTTACTTAATCTTTGTAGGTAAATTGATTAGTTGAAGTTAAAGAGAATTGAGATAGATTGAAATAGTAAGAAGTTAAAAAATAAAATTTACTTCCATAGCAATATTAACATTTTTGATTATGAAACTGATTTTTAACACGTGCATACGCTAGACTCATTTTGTAAGAATTGAGAAAACTTTTCTAAATACCTAGTGAATTTTGGACAATTATATCTAATAGTAGTAATGTATAAAATCCTCTAAAAACTGTTTTACAACCTACATTTAAATACCAAAATAAACAAAATAGAAGATAAATAAACAAAATGGAAGTATATAATAATTTTTATAAGATGCCTTAAAACTGCAGTAAGAGAGGAGTTTCATCCAAGCCGCCTCCGATCCTAATGATAATAGATTTCATAAGATAATGCATCCGATCAAATATAATCACAGGTATGGCATAAATCAATTAACAGGAGAAGGAGTATGAGGAAGATTGCTGAGTTGTCCAAGGTTGAGCTAGAAAAAAAAGAGGAGACCAAAGAAATTAACGTTATCAGTTAGAGTATTAGCAACAGAACCATCAGAGCGAATAAGAGAAGGAAAGGCAGATTTGCCAAAGTTGTTAGTTTTAGCAAGAGTCTAGAAAGATTTATCAGTAAAGAAAAAAAAGGTTAGGCACTTCGTTTAGTAAACCTTCGCTTTGCTCGTCTAATAATTCCAAGTTTAATAAAAATCAGCGAGATTAATAAGATAAAAAAAAACAATTCTCAATTCACACTGTCTTTAGGCTGGACTAATTGATGCGGTTGTCGAAGAGCAAGCATTAAAATTATAAGTTATATAAAACAGGTAGTTCAGATTACCATAGGAAGCGAGGATGAAATATCTTTAATCGGAATGAACTTCGCATTAATAGCGCTGGTAGTCGTGTCTTGTTAAATAGTGTGCTCTAGAATCTGTTCTAGGGGCAAGTATCAAGATATCAGTTCTGCTCCCAATTGTCCATGAGTGAAAAATGCATGCATTAGGCTTGGACTCCTTCCTACTGTGAACCCAGTAGGAAGCTGGACCCCAAATATTCATGTCTTTGATTTGTCGTATTGAAATCCCATAGATAAAATACCATCATGATAATAACCCTGATTAGTTGAAAATTATATATATCTAGCTAAAATGTTTTCAGTAACTTAAAACGTCAGAGAACCTCTGTCTAAAACCTCGTTCCTAAAACCATTACCGCTATCCTTGCCTACCAAATCCGTTGAAATAATGAAAATAATATATCCCACATATCATGACATTGGCATCAAGTGATATATATGAAAATTGAAATTATCTGGTCGTAATCTCCCTACATAACGAGAGTCTTTCATTTTCTCTTAATAATTAATAGAATATTTTTCTAAATGGTTCTTGCAAACTTGATAACTAAAAAATTCGCAAACAAAAATCTCAATAAATTTAAATAAAAAATAAATAAAACAAATGGAATCATGATTTCAATTATATCACTAAGTTTCAACTTTTCATTAATATATATATATATATTATAATATATATAATATTATTTATATTATTAATATATATATTATATATATATATATTTAATTATTATATCAAATATGATATATTGTTTTATACAAGATATATACTCATTTGAGAGGAGATATATTATACTAGTATTTATATTATACTCTGAAAGCTTGTATAATGGATGATTATATAATATATTATATTTATCTTTTATATATAATATATAATTTGGCTTATATTTACGTAGATCTTATGTATTTATAATTATATTATATATTAGATTTTTATATATATAATATATATATATATATATATATATAATATATATATATTATATAGTTATATATATAATATATATATATATATATTCTTTATATATATATACATATATTAATTAAATATATATAATTATTATATATATTATATATTTATATATTATATTATATTTTTTAAATTATTCCTCTATCCATATGTGTTTTCACTTAAACACTATTTATTTTATTATTATTATAAATATTCATCAATACATTTTTATGATAGTAGCAATACAGTTTAGTATTATGATTATTTAATTTTAAGTTTTTCACTCTTATACATATGATACATTTATCTTTTATATAATATTTCGTGTTAGATATATCATACTAAACTCCTGCTGGGTCCATCACGAGCTCTTGTGATGGGACCCCGTGAGGAGGGTTGATGATATATATTCTATATATACGTAAAGCTAGGAAAAGTCACGTAGGGTAAAACTAAATAATCTTCTAACTAAACTATGTTGAAATCGTATTCATGTGAATTTAAATAAAAAAATAAATAAAATAATATAGTGGTTATAAGTTGAAAACCATAGGGAGAATATAAATTTTAATATACTATAAAAAAAGTGTGATCTCATACAGCATTATTACTTCTTTAAACTATATATATATATATAATATATATATAGTTTATATATATATTATTATTAATATATTATATAATATATATTAATTAATATATTATATTATTAAGTTTTATTATATTAATTATTATTATATATATATATATAATATAATATTATATATATTATATATATTTAATATATATATATAATAGATATACTATTATATTAATATTATATAATGATATTAATATATAATATATATATTATTATATTATAATATATATATATTTATATTTATTATATTATTAATATATTATTAATTAATATATATATAATAGATATCATTATTATATTATAACTCTAATATTTATATATATTATATATACGTAATATGTATTTATATTACTATGCTTAATTCTTGCCAATAATTATGTTGTTTACATATACTTGTGAAAACAGTTCATCGTTCAACACAAGCAGTATTATTTAATTCTTCTCTCTTTCTATCGTATATATATTCTTTCTTATATATCTAATATTTCTATCTATCTTCTACATTACATTTGAGGTAAAATGATAATACAACAGATAATTCAAATGACTTAAGGTCTTGTTTGCTCTTTACTATAACTTATCTGGTTGGCAATAGGTGTCACTCATATTTGCAAAGCGAGCATATATTCAAATTGAAAGACGTCTCATTTGCATTACTATAATGTAATAACTCTTTGTTATAAGAACCTCTTTTTATGATATGTGGTCTATTTTTTTAGAGACCATAACTCTTATAAACTGCATCATAAATTATATAGTAATCCAAAGATTATAGTTATATGTCTGCCAGACATGCCAATCATTTCAGGATATCCAGTACTAGAAAAATATTGAGGAACATATGTCTCTGAGTCAAACGTCGGTAGTAATACGTAGAACTCATTCGCTTTATTAGTGTATGAGTCTATATAATATCCTTAATCCAGAATAGGTCCATTCGAGATTCATTTTGGAAATGGGGGATATTGACCTAATGGTGATTTAATTTATAGACACTTATCCAGAACGAATGTTTGGTGTGGAAAATTAGAATTCAATATAGAGAGATGGATGATCTTGTGGACTTATAAAGTTAACTCAACTCTTCACCAAACTTATATCAGAAACCGATATGATATGACATTTTTTGGATAAGTATGACGACGAAGTTTCTGTTGCTATATACCTTTAGATGACATTAGCCATAACAACCACTTATCACTTCTTATGATTTGCTAAAAAAGCATTCGCTCTTTATGGCAAATGATAATTTTTAATTTAGCAGTAAATATAGAATTATTCAGGTTGAGATCAATGCATGCCGTATTCTAATCAACAGACGTTTAAATGACTTTATCCTCTATTCCTAGCAATAACAATTAAGGCCAATACTGTAGATATAATATGTTCGTTGCAATTCTTTTAAGTAAGCACTTGAACCTTTAGGAGATCCTTCTATTTGAGATTGCGGTGACAATGGAATGAATAAGGATATCATGCTATATTTCAATGTGACATGATATACACTTTTATTACGAAGATGATATTTCGTTCAATTCGTTGTTTTTACGGAATATTAGACAAGCTCTTCCAGTAGTCCGAACGCAGAGCATTAACCTTAATAATCCGTTTTATTTATGGGGCATTTTCATCAACCTAAGTGTGTACTTTTGAATACTATTATGGAATCGAATACTAATCATAAAGTATGAGCAAACCAATTATAATCTATATCAGTATAGAAATTGATTCCCTTGAAAATGAAGTTTACCCTTTTCTATAGAACACTTTTAATATTTAATAGCTTTTAGTAACAGCTACACAGTGATTACAATGATCTTTATCGCCCCACCCCTTAGTTACCTTATTATAGCACTAACACCCTGAAGAAAAATCATGTGTCTAAGCTTAGAGTGGTGACTAATTTATATTGACACCTATCAAGTTATATTATGACTATTGATATATACATAAATTTCCTTAACTCTACATCATGAGCTGTGGATCAACTTCAATTTTGGATAACATGTATAATTTCGAATGATATTTTAATTTTTTGAAATATATTATTATTTATATATTTAATTATAATAATTATATAAATATATATAATTAATTAAATATTAATTATATATTATATAATATTATTATATATAATATATTATATACTTAAAATAATTTATATTAATTATATATAATTATAAATTATAATATTATATATAATATATATATAATTAAATGAATATAATTATATAATATTATATTAAATAATTATATAATTAATATATATATATATAATATATTAATATTATATATAATATAAATAATAATTAATATATAATATAATAATATATATATAATATATATATATATAATATTATATATTAAGATAATTATATATATAATAATTAAAATATCATAAATATTATCTGAAAAATTATTAAAATGGATAGTTATAGTAGACCGACAATATTATTCGCAATTATTTAAGTATATATACTTTTTAAGAGAAGATTAATTTAAAATTTAAGTTATAAATTGACTTGGAAATCGGTTAATATAATTATAATAAATATTTGAGACTTAATAAATTATATTTATATGGCTAGATATATGATTAATATGGTATATTATTATAGCGTATACTACGTCTAGTATTACATATTATAATATATAGAGTC
Source organism: Trachelipus rathkii (assembly GCA_015478945.1). Taxonomy (NCBI): domain Eukaryota; kingdom Metazoa; phylum Arthropoda; class Malacostraca; order Isopoda; family Trachelipodidae; genus Trachelipus; species Trachelipus rathkii. Next base: position 30,208 of record JABUQX010031794.1, read on the forward strand.
TACTTCACTTATATATATTGGTACTTATATTTATGGCATGATACCTTATTTAATATTGTACATATATATGACATTAATATATTATATTAATAATATATAAATATATATTATTATTATATATATATTTAATATAATTAATATTATATTATATTATTATATATATTAATATATATTTTATATATATATTAATTTTATAATATTTATATATATATTATATTAATTATATAATTATATATATATATATATATATATATATTTAATATTTATTTTATATATTATTAATATATTATTAATATATATATTATATATTAAATATTAATTATATATATATATTAATATATTATTAATATTATATATATATATATATATATTTTATATATTATTTTTTATATATATATTTATATAATTATTAATATTAATAATATTATTATATATTAATATTATATTATTATATATATTATTATAATATATATATAGTTATATATTTATATATATTATATTAATATATATATGATATATATTATATATATTATATATAATATATATATTATATATTAATATATGGGTCATATCGCAAATTTTACGTACCGTACATGATTGGCCTCTCTATTAATTTTTGTGTGAAAACTTTTATATGTATTTGCTCTAATGGCGATTAATAGTATTATATCCTCCTGGATAAGTTATCCAAAACCACCTCCATATTCGTTTTTATGTAGATTATAACTTAACTTGTGATTTGTATAATCAGGGTTGATAGCCAAAATGTTAATTGTACAAGGTGGACAAATATTTATCACTTATATAAAGAGGTAAACATTTTATAAGTTACTATATCTCCAATATTGGTAATTCTTATAAACTATAAATAATTTTCATTATGAGATGTGATTTGTTTAGTAAGATTGATACTTTTAATAAAGTAACATTTTTTTATTTTATCCTTGTTATATTATTTATTTTTATTTTTTGGGAAAATAATATTTCACCACTCATGATTGTAATCCTAGAAAAATATTGTGTTAATAAATTACAAGAAAATTTCACTATTTTTATCGTGGGTGTTTATTAAAAGATAGAGAAATAATTATCTATACGCGATATTATATATTATAAATTTTGTGTTGAATGATTAACTAATTATTATCTAAATGTAGGGTTAATACATTAAATCTTTAATTTGAAGTTATTGGTAAATTATATTTTAAATAAAAATTTTAAGGGGTCCAAAAAATAAATTTTTTTCTGGAAAATCGGTTAAACTTTGAAACGGCTTTATAAATTATTTCTGATTGTGTGTATTAGTTGTCTAAAAATATCTGAAATTTTCACACATTATATATTACTACTACCTATAGATGATTCCTTCACCTTGCAATATTTGCTTGGTATTCTTTTTTAAGAAATTTACAGCCATTTCAAATAATGCCAATATTATATGGGCGCAGGGTGACCGGCTTTTCTTTATTCAAAACAGTTTTTTTTTTAAAGATTTTGTGTTATGTATAGCTTTATCTATAGTATTGTACATAGGGTTTGCGCATCGACAATTTACATAGACAATGACGAGATGAACATATAGGTGTGGAAATCGAAGGAGATAATGATATAACAATTGTTATCAATGAAAATTGAATTTTACAGTGTTAATGTAAGGCGAATAGAGAAATGTGACCCATTATATCGTCTACTGTGAGCTGATGGAGAATGGACTAAAATTACCTATCGCATCTAATTTTTATATAAGTTGATATGACGAGTGATTATATTATTATAGAGTTTTATTACGTTCATAGGGTAGAGAGCATTGATTGTGCGGTAGTATTTTCTATAGTAGTTACGTATATATTAGTATATTAGTAGTATTTTGAGGGGTAGATGGATATAAGGTAGTGATGCTGTGTATAATATACTGACAGGCTATAGGTACCTTAACTGGGGATATAAGAGTGTCATAATATACTATATGTAATATTATATATATATATATATATATTTAATAATAATTATATATAATATATATATAATTACTTAATATATGTATATATTACTACATCAATATTTTCATGGTTGAAAAATTTGGCAAATCTCAAAAGTCACCATTATATTTCTAAAATTCAATAGAAATTTTTGAAAAGAAAAGAAAGAAAAACTTTCTGAAAATGAAATGCATAATCTTGGCTGATTCTTGCCGAGAACTACACGTAGCGTAAGTCTCAAGACGAATTTCAAGGTATCATTGGGTCAAATGACAAGCCTAGCTTTGCACCCATTTGTTAACCTTAATATTTTA